>SSNP01000186.1:259367-277754 GCA_006937955.1 Pachypanchax playfairii | reverse complement strand
CCACCCCCTCCACCCCGCCGCCGCCCCCCCAACAACAACGCGCAGAGAATGCTTTTGCAAGAAGAAAGAAAAACAAAACCAAGAAAATGTCTTGACAGGTGAGTATTATTGTCATCTTTGCGCTCCTAAGGGTGGCGTTGCTAACAACGGCAAGGGCTTCATGTTTGTATTTATGTACGTGAGTGTGAGTGCCGTAAAGCAGGTTTGTTCTTGCGAGATTAGTCGGGTCCGATCCACTGAAAGTTGCAAGTGCTGCTTTCAGGACACAGACCCCGGAGGGAGGGGAGGGACCCACGAATCACCCCGCCAAGTCCTTGTTTACCCCCACAGGGACTCTAGAAAACATTTATTGAGGTGAAAAAACTTACTTAGTTCTGCTTTAAGTAAACTACAAGCTTCCAACATGTTCAAGCCTTACATGTGTATTCCTTAATAAATGACTGACTCAATCCATCCATCCATCCATCCATCCATCCATCCATCCATCCATCCATCCATCCATCCATCCATCCATCCATCCACCCACCCATCCATCCATCCATCCATCCATCCATCCATCCATTTTCAGAGTATATTTTGCACTTTACCTTTATACATTTTATATATAATTTTTACAGTTTTATTTTGAAGTTATGCTTGATTTTAATGCATTTTAAATAGCTTAAAGGATTGGTGTAGCGTTTACTGTTTTATTTATATAGTTATTTATGGTGTACCAAATGGTTTTTTTATGGTACCAAACTCGGTCCGATCCTCAGAGTCGGCAGCTACTTTTAAGAGCAGACTTAAGACTCACCTCTTTAAAGAACACTTTCAGTCTTAATGTAGGATTAATTAATGATTTATGATAGCGATTTAAGAATTTATCTCTCACAAAAAAATAAAATAAATAAAAAATAAAAAATTGATACACTTGATGTATCAGCGTCGGAATTAAACTGGACTCCAAACAGTCCGCCTCCTTATATTGTTTCCTTCTCTTTGATTTCTTGCTTGTATGTTCTCTCAATGTAAGTCGCTTTGGATAAAAGCATCTGCTAAATGACAGTAGTAGTAGTAGTGTTGTTTTTATTTTATTTATATAAAAAAGAAGCAATTTATTTTTTTACTTTTCATTTTGTGTGCTTTGTTCTAAATCATAAAAAAAACCTAATAATGTTCATAATTTCTGGTATTTTTGTTATATATATATATATATATATATATGTTTTTACGTATTTTAAAAAATTCAGGTATCGATAAGGGTATCGATAAGAGTAGTAGTATCGATAAATCCTTAACCATACCCATCCCTACTGATAAAGGATAGGAACCAAGAGAGAGTGACGAATCAAAGGCATTAATCTGAGTATGTATTTGGCCAAATGATATTTATATTATTGGTTCAAATATACTGGAAATACTCAGCGCTCCTCTATTTGTTTCTTCATCTCACTGCAGGCAGAGCCTGTGCAGGATTGTGGCTCTCGAGGCTTAGAGTTCACCAACCCTGTGCTAGAGGTTTCTTCGTGTTAAAAGGGAGTCGTTCCTTTCCACTGTCGCCAATCGTGCTGCTCAGGATGGGGGATTGTGCTAAATTAACAATTCAGCCCAATCAGCTGGTTCCTTAGATAGAAAATGTTTTATTATTAATTAGTTGATTTTTCTGTAAAGTGCCTTGAAATGACTTTGTCATGAACTGGCACTTTATAAATAAAAAAACTAGAAAGTAGAAGAATACAGAGCAGTGCCACAATTATCTGTCTCTGTAGTGGAGTCGGTGGACATCTGCCTGGTGTCTCTTGTTGACCTGGTTGGGACATTCCAGTCGTGCAAACCTTGCTTTCCCAATCCCTGCACGTGTAGGGTAAATCAAAATAAACCTGCAACCTTTGTGCAGAGCTTCCATAACAGTTAATGACTTAGAAGTGCTGCTTCCTGTCAGGACTGGCCAGGTTATTGCTAGGTCTCTAGCAAACAATTTTTTTCCTGAAGGATTTCTTCACGTTCCAAGGATATGATTTTCTATGTGTGTGGGATGTGGCTAAGCACTAGTGAGTGCAGCATCAAGGAGGATTTGTTGAAAAATGTAGAATATGATGGAGAACCCTCATCATCCTCTTCACAACACAGTAACTCAACAACAGTGTCTTCAGTCAGAAGCTTCTTCTGATCCAATTTTTGAAGTATTTTTAAACATGAGCAGCTTTAACAACTGTCATCATTCACTAGCTTTGACCTAAATGTATTTCAGCTGAGTTGCTCTCATTCATGATTGTGTGTGGTGGTTTTTGTAAATCCACGTATTTTATTTAGGACCACAGACTCTATTCTTAATGCCCCTCAGACAGACTTCATTGAGCCCTCTCCAGTGGTGTATGAAAACATTCTGCACTTTTTCATTGAAAAGGTCACTTCAACTAAAGCTAAGATCTCTCATCTACTTATGAACCTTCAGTCTCTGTTTTCTTTGACAGGTTTCAGCCTGTGATGTTGCCTTCTTTATTTGAGATTTGGGGTCATTTAAAGCCTGCAGGGTCTCCATATGATGCCATCCTCCTTCGACCTTTTAAAGAGGTTTTACTCACAGCCAGATCTTGAGTTGTTGAACTAATAAATCACAGTTTGTTGTCAGATGTGGTCCCTAACGATTTTAAATAATGCTGTGGTCCAACCCTGGATTAAAAAAATAGTTCTTGACCTGAAAATTTTGACTAATTACAGGCCCATCTCCAAATTACTTTTCTTTCTAAAATCCTTGAAAAGATGTGTTTACAGCCAACTGATGACCTCTCTGGAAAATTACATTTTAAAAGTTTTCCAATCTGGTTTTAAATCTCTACAGCACTGAATCAGCCCCTTTTAAAAGCTTTTAATGACACATTTTAGCTACTGACTTGAGTAACTGTGTTGTTTTTGGGCTTTTAGATTTGACTGCTTCATTCAGTATGATGAATCATATAATTTTACTATTGCTTTTGGAACAGTTTGGGGGCACCAGGTACATCTCAGTGAACATGTGTCCTCCTCCACTCCTTTTGTGGTAGGTGGTATCGCTCAGGGCTCAGTTCCAGGCCCCCATTTGCCCCCTCTTGCCTTTATACTTAGTAAACGTGACGTTGTGTTCCAGTTATATGATGATGACTGCCAGATCTATGTTTCTTCCAATAGAAAAGGGCACATGTGCTGTACAGCTACTGTTTCAGTGCCTGGATGATGTTAAAGCCTGAATGGCTTTTAAAGACCATATTATGCACTTTTCACACACTCTGAATCATTTATTTTATATCTCAATGAAATATAAAAGCCATGCATTGTTCAAATTGGCCCTTTTTGAAAGTTCAGCTGTTGTTCCCAAACTCATCTCATCTCTCCCCAATTTGGAAGGCTCTGTTTCAGGTGGGCAGGGCAGTTTGGATCCTAGCAGTTCTAAGCCCCCCCGTTCCCTGCACGAGTTCGCAAGACATCAGAGATTTTAGCGTTGCTGGTAAACAGCTGATTAAACTGCGATTAATGATAAACAAGTGTTGCAGTGCCAAGAAGTGGACTTTGCTACGTCTGTTAGAGATGCTGTTCTTCTAAGTTAATTATCTACTGTATATATACAAAAATCACCCTGGAGTACTGTGAGAAACCAGATCCAACAAAGTGCTGAGGGTTCCTCTGCCGGTGCCCAAGTAGTAATATCATAAACATACGATCTTTGTCAGGGCCGCTGCATATCTATTATGTGTTTATACCCTTATCTCCCCACTTTTGCCTGTAGACTTTAAATGGATGTTATAAATAAATTAGATTTTATTTGAATAAACATTTTCAAATCAGGCCATGAATGGCCTTTATTTCCTTACCTGTATTGCATTTAGTAATTTGTGGAAAACACAAATTAAACAATGGTTTTCTTTGGACTCTGAATAAAATAACATGACAAAACACTTTTTAACTCTCTGGTTTACAGATTCCATTTCTTTTTTACTTCATTGAAGGACGTTCACTCCCCTTCACAGACAGGCTGAAAGGAGGAGACAGAGATTGAAGGACTTTCAGAAATAGAGTTGCTAAATTTTCCCTCACCTATAGTTGTAAACATAAAGAGCCCTCAGTAGTAACAACTATATACATTTATCCCCTCTAGCTTGTATTTTCATGTTTTTGTGGCAGAAAACCTCTGATGCTTCACGGTCTCTTTCAATCCTTGAGTGTCTCTCTGAGCAGAAACAGAGAAAACAGAAATCTGTGATAAATTACCTGCTAAAAGCCCTTATTAGGTAGAGTGTTGAAAGGAACACAAATAACCACACAAAGCCGTTTCCCTGATATTATTTCTCTGCTATGCTTACAATAGAACATACTGAAGGCTGCTTATGCAATAAGCTCTAATCTTAAAATGGTTCATCTTTAAAGGAAAGCATAGTTTAAATGTAACTGTGCACAACATTGAGTCTAAAACATCAAATAGAACAAATAGATTATTAATAATGACGAATAAATCCTAAAACTTTTATCAAACTTGGTGCAGAGTCACAGAGGAAGGGAGTCATTTGGTATAAAACCTTTAACATCAGTCTTCAGGAACATAAATTTAACCTGATGCAGGAATTTAATTTATACCTTTAGGTTTCCCACCAGGAATAACGGTGTAAATCTGTATTTATTTTTCATCTCTAAATGTTCTGTTTCATGCAACTAAATAAAATGTGTGAATCTTTTTGTTCGCAAATTAGCAGATTTTCTTTATGTTAGCTTTTCTAAGAGTCTGATTTCCCCCCCAACTGAGAGTTTGTTTCTAAGATTCTGGTTAAACTTTTACAACCACAGTGAACAGAACCTTAAAGACATCATTTCATACAAATTTCAGGACTTTGTGGTTATTTCTTAAGTATTAACCAGTAATATGAAACATTTTATAACTAAAAAACATCAGGAAACACTGATTAACAGACCTTTCAATCTGTCTGTGTTAAAATTCGGGTGGTTCCGGCTCCTTCCTTCAGGCTGCTTCGTCAGCAGCTTGTTCATATTCATTATTCAAATTTGCTGGACTCTGATTGGCTAACAAACTAGCCTATGACAGCAAAGTATACTGTTTCCTGCCCCGCTGCACATGGCAACATCAGACGTCGTGTCTTCCTGTTTGCTACGTCTTATGCTAACAGCTTTTAGCTAGCAGCATGCTAGGCGTGGTCTCAACTTTGGGAGCTGTCGAATACTAACAAACAAAGGAGTTGTGATGAAACAGATACCGGCTGTTCAGACTCGGGAGAACTCGGGTTTTATCACCACCTGCGTAGTTTGAGAGATAAAAACTGAAAGAGAAGTTGTTGACCTGTTTTCACCCACTATGAAGGTAAAAACACCTGTGGAGCTAAAATATTCAACAGAAACCTCAGAAAAACAGTTTTTAATGGAATGGCCTCTTTAAATGAAAACAGTTTCTTTGACAATTAACTCAAATTTATTTACCTACTTACATGTAAGTTACACTGTTTTCTAGACATTTATTAAGATGAAATGTTTTCTGTTACATTTTCTCTTTAAATCTTTGTAGACAGAACTGCAGCATTTCCATCGCTGCTCTCCTCAGCCTCGTCTTTCAGAGACCATGCAGCTTTCTTCCAGTCAGAAACTATGTGGCCTGTAAATGACCTGAAAGAGCGTGACCCCTCCCACATACGGATGCTGAATGATGTGCTCCGTGATCTGGAGAAGAGCTTCAACATCCCACAGATAGCACCAGGAATTTATAGGTAGGAGAGAGGATGAAGTCTCATAACACACATGTGGTTCTAAGTGTTTTAGATGGACACTTTAAATATTTGTTCTGTATTAAACACTCACAGTCCTTGTATTGAAAATTTGGAGTTTCACTTCTGAAATATGCTTTCAGCAAAACACTGCTGTTATATCATGTGCAATATTTATGGTGTTATTCATTAAATATGGCAGAGAAAATTCTTTTAGGGTTAAAAATGTATCAGCATGTCAAGACCTTAAACCTGTGTGAACTTGTAAGCAGCTAGAATCATATTATTTCTCATTATTCAGTGAACTCCTGTTAACTTGAATCAATAATTTGGGTGAAGCCTGTGGGGCAAGATTACTGTCTAAATCAACAATTCATGCAGAACTAGCAATTTATAAACTTTTGTTTCTATCACATCATATAAAACATGTGGAGTATCTGTAAGAAGTTACAACTTCAAGAATTCACAAAGTCCAAATTTACAGTTTATTTACAGTAAATCACATTTTCTGTTACACTGATGTCAGAATGACTTCCTGTGATGAATGGAACAATAATTTCTAAATTGCAGTAGTCCACTGAATGAAAAAATTGGGGAACATCAGAAACATCTAGATTGTGCATATAGACAATAACTCTTTCTGAACAAATAATCCCCCCCCCCCAAAAAAAAAATAAAATTAAATGGATTTGAATGTAAATTTTCAATTAATGTTTTTCAAAGGTCAAGATATGATTTGGAAGATTTTCCATCAAATTATTGTGGAGACACTTGAAGTTATCAGTCTGTACAAAAATCCCAGTAAACTACAGTTTCCTTTAAATAGATGTGGAAGATGTGGACCAGTGATTTGGTCCCTTCAGTCCTGCTACAAGGTGTAAATCAGTCAGATTCAGATACCGAGTCTTAGTGAGGTCTGAAGAGGATTACTAAGAAGGCAGCGGTCTCCACATCAAGACCCTTTCACACTCAGTGGGAGCAGCACACTGCATGGCACATTCTGTCCTGGCCACCTCAGTCAGCTTCAAAATATTCTAACTTTGAGTTCAGTTTACAGAGACGTCCACTGATGTTATCACACACTGTAGTTGGTGTTCAAGTCCACCACTGAACTGACCCCTCTCGGGTCTTTACCTGTCTTTTATGTTTTTGAGACTCTCCTCTAATATGCCAAAAGGCTGTTACATCACTCTCTACTTGTTGTGGGTTGTCGAGGCATGTTGCCACACAGGTGCCACAGAAAGAGTCAAAACTGTCCAAAGTCCAGTAGACCAAACACTGGCACTCACTTTTTCCTCTCTCTCTCTCCCCCTTCCCTCCCCTCCCCTTCTCTCACCTCCTGTCCCCTCTGCTCATTGTACTCAAAAACCTACATGTTTATGAAGTGCGTTTTAGAAAATCTCAAGTGTTTGTTCTGTTTGGGCTTTTCACACTCACTAGCAAACGACAGTGTGTGCGTTTCACAACTGAAAGCAGAACTGGACAAAGATAATCAAGTATGGACTGAATAGAAGAAGACAGTTTATGTGTGTCACGGCTACTCGGGGTATTTGGAGGAGTAATAAAACAACGTTTTTTTACATCCGGAAAGGAAGTCTGAGTGATGTAACATTTTGGAGGTTCCACCAAGATGAAAATATTACTTTGTAAAGACAGACCAAGAAAAACTACAGATACTGATGTGGATGAGCTGTGTACCACATGACGGTGAGTAACTCACCCTCTTCAGATTATAAGCCCTGCCAACGTTTCCTGTTTTAAAAACATGCCTCAAAAGGAAGCGGTGCCTGGAGGAGCAGCGAACGTGCGAGGGTGTGGCGGGTTGGGCTGTGATTGACATGTCACACAGGTGGACAGAGAGGGAATAGATGAAAATGGAGGAAGCTGCTGGAGGAGAGTCGCCCGCAGGCGTGGGCGAGTGTATCTGAGAGATGGTTGTATACCCCAGGAGGCGTGTCTTAGAGACGATGGCTGTAATGTGAAGATGGGAAAAGATGTACCGCTTTCAGCCAATCACAAATTTCAAATGCATCAGTCACACGTCAACCCTAAGAGGGCAGCACTAAGACGTTTTATTTTAAAAGTTTACACGAAAATGTCAAAAAATGCCCAGAAACTGAAAGATTGCATTAAAGACCCACTAATACAGTTTATAAGCAGAAAAAAGCTGTTTTGAGGTTCAGTCTTTAACATGAAAAAACAAACTAATGCATCTAATGCAGCACTAGCCCATCTTATTAATCTTATTAAAGACAACAGTTTGCTTTTAGTAAAATATGTTTGTGCACTAAGAAGATCTTCTTTTGGAAATAGAAAAAAAAAACGCTTGAACTTTCTGTGTGCGAGTTGCAACTTGTTTGTGAGTGCTGTCAAATATTTGGAAAAGACAACGAGAAAACCAAAACAAAACTTGGTGTTAAACATTTTGTCAAGTTTTGCAAATATGAAGAGCTGCTAGTAAAGGAAGATGAAGGCATGCCACTGCTTCTGGAATAAGATTACACACTGGATGCTCTTCTGCAAAACTTTTAAGGGACTGTCGGCTGGCACTACTTTCTCCTTCACCCATGAAAGAGAATGCAGTGCAGCTCATGGAAGGAGGACAACAGAAAGCCCATAAACTGCTGCTCTTATTGCCTGAACAAGAGGAGTTGTAAGAATCACCACGTACCTACAGAATGCAACACAGAGATAGACAATCTTTCATAAACACCTGCTGTGCAGCTTCTTCAAGTGGATGAAGAAAGGATTTCAGAATAATTGGACATGTTGACGAGTCGGCCTCTGAAGACACTTTCAGCAGTCTGGAAAGTAGATTGAGGTTATTCCTACCAAGAAATGGTGGAGGCAGTAATACGTGCTGTGAGCTAAAACTAAGAAGCTATTTAAAGTGCAAAACTGATTTAAATAAGTTAAATTCTTGAAACACTACTGCTCAACATTTTTTATATTAGTTTATCTGCTATTTTGTAAACATTTGAGACAAATATTAAAGGAGCAATAAGCGAAAATTCATCATTTCCAGTTTGAAAGAATTCAAAATATGCAATGTGAAGCTCTAGATGTGTAATTCCATCTGGAACATAGCATGAGGTCACACACCATCTCTCTGTGTTGATATCGAGCCTCTTGTTTACAAAGGTGGTCTCCTTCCGCGTGCATGTTCGTGCATGTGAAACTCCGCCTCCTTCATGTACTGAGCGAAGGCACTCCCTTCGCTCAGTACAGCCGACACACATTGTTGAAACGAAATGGCGGAAGGCGGAGCAAAGCGTTCACCTGAAGATGACCGGGAACACATTTCATCACCCAAGAAGCCACGGCCAATGACAAACAAACCGGGTAAAGCAAGGGACAAAACCAGGATAAACATTGGTCTTGCTTTTCCAAGATGGAGAGCACTGAGAGAACGAGAGAATTTACGATTTGACTCGGAGCTGGCTTTTCTTCTCCTGGACAGGTAAGGAACAATCATTATTTTAATCTAATGTTACTGTAATGACTCGCTCTGGAAAGCGATAAAGTTGTCGACTTTGTCCTTTATACTGCTTGCATTCAGTTCTGCTCTTTTACCTTGTAGCTGTAGTGGCTAAATGTCTGTAGCGGCTAAATGTCCGTAGCGGACTTTGTTTTGGTCTCAATCCTGTACTCAACAGCACACCTAGCGGTGAAAAATCGCTTGTTCCTCCTTTAAAGTATTTGTGACTGGCTCAGGTCTCCATAAAACTTTTAGAAACATTAAAACTTTGTTTAATGAATTATGGTGTACATTTGTGATGTTCAACAGTTAGAAGGCAAGTATGTTTCTATGAGCTTCAGGTGAGTCTCAGTTTTGAAGGTTAATGAAACAGGAAGTGATGAAACAGGAAACAGCTCTTTGTTTACGTCTGACATGGATATTAAAAGCATTAGTAAGCTGGTGTTTTCATTGATAAAACAGTGACATGCTGTAAATCAGCTGGTTGTAACAACACTGCTTCATTAACCTATTTCCCTAAATCAGACCAGAGAATGATGACATCACTCACACAGAAATAAAAGACTTGATGAAGACCAAACGTAGATGTTCTGACTCAGTCAGGGGCGTGTCCAGAGGGGTGGCGCAGGGGGCCATGGGCCACCCTTTGTCAGAAGCCTGGGTTGGGGTCTGTGTTTTTGTTAGTTTATTTTGGGGTTTTTCCTACTTTTAGTTTCTCCCTCATTCTCTCCCCTCTGGTTGTTTTGTTTCCTCCTTTCACTGTTTGCTGCAGGTCAGCAGGAGGCAGACGTCATGCTGATTACCACAGATCTTCTGCCTGCAGACACACCTGAGTTCCATCATTGCAATCATACTGACAGCTTTATAATCCAGGGCTTCGACGCCAGACTGTTGTACCTCTTGGGTGACTTTGGCCTCATGTATCTAGCTAGTTTTGTTGAATCAAATTTTGAAGTTCATGTTTTAACGTTTCATGTTTTTCCCTCTACTGTGTGAAGGTTTTGCTCTCTGGATTTTTGAAATCATGTCACGGATCATCACGTTTTTGTCTGTCCACCTGCCTGTGTCTGCTGGAACCTTCTCGCCAATATCGACGCTACTCACCCATAACCTTCAAGCCCTGCCTGTTCTCTCCACCTACACTCGCCTGCCCCTGGACCCGCCTCCCCTCCTCGCTCCTTGGTTCAGCTCGCTCAGGTTCTGTAGTTCTAAATCTGGGTCACATCCCCGACAGTCACTTACAGTTCTTGTTTGTTCATTTGTCTGCACTTTGTAAATAAACTGTATATATATTATACTGTACAACTGTGTCTGAGTCTCAGCTCTTGAGTCTGGCCATTAGAAATCATGACACCCTTCCAGTTAGACTGGCCTCCCCAGCAGCCTATAATTCAGCAAAAACTAGATTTGTTTTAGGTTATGGGCCCATTTACATGTGCCACCCCTTTGGAAATCTGTGCCCCTACCTGGCCCCCCAACATAAATTTTCTAGACACGCCCCTGTTCTTAGTCAGTTAGTTTGATCGATGGAAAGATTCATCTGTGCAGCTCGAGTCATTTTCACTCAGCAGAGACACGAGTTAAACATCAAATATCATTTCTATCAACAACATCACCTGTAATCTCATACTGCACAGAAACAAAGCAGCAATATGCAGAAAGAACCACGTGGAAATCCTCTTTTCTGAATGTCTCTCAACACACAGAGTTCTGAGCTGAGAAACATGAATGTTCTAAATGAGACTGGAGTTTGAAATGAGCTGCAGCTGCAGGTCAACAGGATCTTTCTGTCAAACCAGCTGCTGTCATGAGGACGAGTCATGAACTTTACTTTTTTTCACAGCTATAACCGCACAAACACTCACAGGCACATACAATTCATTCAACTTAGTCATAGATACCCTGTCACGAAGCACATCATTCAGCATCCAGATGTGGGAGGAGTCATCCTCCTTCGGGTCCTTTGCAGGCCACATAGTTTCTGACTGGAAGAAAGCTGCTAATGACCCCATTACACTCAGTCAATGAGTCACATCATGTCACAAGTTCCTGTTACGTCTCCACACAACAGTACTCACTGCCCACTGTTGGTTCAGACAAAATCACATGTGGACAGTTCTGCTTACTTGTGTGATAATCTCAGGACGTTTAAAATCATGCCAAAAAACACTTTACAAACTTTGAAGTAACACTGTCAGGATGATGGTCAAATGCTGTGCAACTAAATATCCTATTAATAAACGTAATAAAGCCAGAGAGATCAAATTCCAAAAATCTATATATTTTAATAAATTATTTGTCCATTACACCATTTAAAAACAGAAGTATTGTCTTTTTTATTGGCTCTAAGGAACGGCAGTGTTTCCACAGAGAGTCTTAAATGTTGCAAACTTTATTCTAACTTGTAATAGGCTGATTATATTAATGTCTTTCAAGAGGGACGTTTCTTGAATACAGAAAGAGAAGGCGAGTGAAACGGTCACGTGACTTGTCATATATCCCCTGGAGTTATTTAAATTCATGACTTCATTTCAAAAGGTCTTCCAGTCCTTTGCCATCAAAGAGATAATTAAAGGGGCCTTTATTAAATGTCAACTATTTAGCATGCAAAATTCTTTATTGTCGAAATATGGTGATGGGGAATAATGTAATAATGTGCACAGTGATCATATTGGTGTCAGTGCTGCTAAATTAATGTGACTGAAATACAGACATGCTGGCAGATGAAGATAAAAGCTGGAAGGTCCAACTATTTGAACACAGAGGCTTGTGGTCGGTATAGTGACAACATACCCAAATAGTTTCCACTTTGTTAAAATGTGAAACCAATACGTTTCAAAAGCCAAACCCAGGGATGTACATACATAGTGAATACAGTTTTAGTCAAAAATCCCGATTTCACAATCCTGAAATATATATTCTTACCTTTTTTATTGTTCATCTTTTTTTTTTTTTTGGCGTCACACTGTTTCTATATATATAACAGACCTAAAGAAAAATGATATTATCAGCTTTGCATGTGGCTCACTGTCTTTAGAATGACTGAAAGCTGTGCAAACCAGTGTCCTTATATTATTTATAAGTTGATACTCTAAAAATAACTAATCCCAACATTTATCAAAATATTATTACTGCCTTTTACAAAATGGGGAAAAAATGTGAACTGATGCCTCATATATGCTGCATTATCCAACAGGATTTATACCGTGAGTAATTGAAATAGAGGACTTGAAGGTGGCAACAGACTTAAAATTGTCAAAGGTCAAATAGATCTTTTTTTGTATTAAATGTAGGTCAATCTAATTCTACATAATAATGAGTGGTGGGTTTTTTGTTTGTTTTTCTGACAATAGACCCATATTTCCTTGGATTATAGACTTCACATGTCTGGTACCCCCCCCCCCCACACACACACACACACACACACACAAACACACACACACA
This sequence comes from Pachypanchax playfairii, assembly GCA_006937955.1. Classification (NCBI taxonomy): domain Eukaryota; kingdom Metazoa; phylum Chordata; class Actinopteri; order Cyprinodontiformes; family Aplocheilidae; genus Pachypanchax; species Pachypanchax playfairii. Next base: position 265,109 of record SSNP01000186.1, on the reverse strand, counting down.
CAAACACACAGCTCTTATGCTATCTGCTTTCCATTAGTTTTCTGCAGAATAAATGGATTTTGTTGTTCACAGTTTATGACAGTGTGAGACGTGTTAATTGTTCCCTACTTCCATTAGCATCCAAGCTAAAATTAGCTGCTTCATAATGCCTGAAAGCATTAGGACTTAATTGCACTCATTTATAAAGGAAGTTACCCTTCCCTTACAGTATTAAGANGACAGCCCCCACACACACACACACACACACACAAACACACAGCTCTTATGCTATCTGCTTTCCATTAGTTTTCTGCAGAATAAATGGATTTTGTTTTTCACAGTTTATGACAGTGTGAGACGTGTTAATTGTTCCCTATTTCTATTAGCATCCAAGCTAAAATTAGCTGCTTCATCATCCCTGAAAGCATTAGGACTTAATTGCAGTTAGTTTGGGAGGGTTGAACATTAAACTACTGACTTAGAAAATCTAAGGTGTATTTTGATAACCATAAACATAATACAGACATCTTTTTTTTTGCCACTGGGGTTCATAAATAGAAAAGCAAGCTTAAAAGAATTTAAAAGAGTTTCTTTGATGTCTTCAAGCCAGTATGAATGTCATGTGGTAGCTCAGCTCATCATCTCTTCTATTAATGCCACCTGTGTGTTCATTTTGCCTGTCATTTGCAGCATCTGGTCCCGCCCCTTTTTAAGGAAGTCAGTAAGTCACAAGTTTGTTGAACATTCCTGTTTCACTTAGGAGTGTTATCTTCTCGCTTGTTCTCGATTACGAATTTAAGATATTGTTTGTTGGAAAATTTTTACCTGGAAATTCTTTTGATGAGAAATTTGAGCATTATTAAAGTGGATACACTAGTTTTGCTGCCTGTTAGAAGCCTGACGCTAGAGCCCTCTGCGTCAACTGCCTACCTGTCAGTCTCCCAGCTTATCTCGTAGCAGTCCTCACCTGCTCTGACTGCCTCAGGAAGTCTCTCTATGTTTCACTTTCAGAGCTCCTGGAGTTCTTTACTGACTCGTTCCTCCATTGGTGTGGTCATCTCCTCGAAGTTGTGCTGTCGGCTCAACACCACTACCTGTAAAACAAACCTGATCAGGTACCGTAACAAGTTTTCAATAAGAGATTCCAAACTGTATTCTAACATCTCTCACTACTCAGACATCTGTTGTTTCAACTGGAGAAGGTTCCTGTTTGTGCACACAATAAAAACTGTTATAAACTGTACTGCACTGTCTGTGGTTCTTCTGGGTTCAGCTGTCTATTCTGACATTACAATGAAGGGTATTTGTCTTGTCATAATAGACCTATATATTTAACATGGTCATAAATATTTAAAATTTTAAGCTAACTTGACTACTAGATTGTCAATCACACTTCTGTACGTACTACGTAGTTTGCTTAGGCCTCAGTGCTGGTTAACACTGTATGTGGAAGCGCCGTGAAGTGGAGCAGAACAGAGGCCACTTCCATTTGGCGCCCTTGTTAATCTATCTGGTGTAGTTCACACAAGACATTGAGCACTGATAAGTGATCATTTTGGTGTCTGGTCTATTTTTTTGTGAGAGCGTTCCGCATCAATTCTGGCAGGAAATAACACCAAGACACACGAGACAATCCGGTCAAAAATAATAGCAATTCTTCAAAATAAAATACCCCGACTGACAAATGCAATCATAACTGTGTATCTAAACAGATTATAGAGATGCAAATAAACACAACACACATATAGTGCAACAGAGTGTGCTGACTACGTTGAGGGGGTGGGGGTTTTTGGGTGTCTAAACAAACGTGTGCAGTGCATCAGGCTTCAGTGATCCACACTAGCTAGCATTTCAGCACTAGCAGCACATGTACTGAGTAACAATAAATAGCGTTTTACCATTGATGACTCCAAGATGTCTGAAGAAACAAAGTTGTAGTAGTTCCACAAAAAACTCTTGCGATGCGGAAAGAAAACAAAACTACGCAATTCACGATTCATGGAGGCATTTCTTCCGCTGAGGGGAGAGGAGGAAGGGGGGGGGGGCTACAACGCATGTGCACTCCTTGAAAAACGACAAACAGCCGTTGAGCTTTTCATTCAGGGCAAAATCCTCTTTACCATCTTTAATGGCAGTTTGCTGTACATTCCTGTCTCACTAACCAGCACTGTCTAATGGTGCGTTCACACCGGCCCAACCGTCAACGTCAGAAACGGCAAATTTGCATGTAAAGTCTATGGTGGAGTGCGTCAGACTGACGTCAACGGCTCTGCGTTGCTTTGTGAGTGTTATGAGCGGCAAATTTTCAAGCTTTTTGAGCGTTTCAGGTGTTGACACTTGAAACACTTGAAAAGCTCGAAACGCTGAAAGTTCAGCTAGCTGAACTTTTGACGCTCTTGAAGCGGCATGTCAACCAATCAGAGCGTCTCATCGTAGTGACGTACCTGAATGAAGCAGGAAATCTTCAAACAGGGCGCGGGATAGACGGAAGTAGCGCTGGAAGCTAACCTAATCCATATGTAGCTCCTGGAGCAAATGGTTTAACTCCTCAAACTCAAAACGCATCTGAACAATGGGGTGTATCCACAAACAGAGTAAATAAAGCCAAGCCACTCTCGCTATGTGATCCGCCATAGCTCCAAACATCCAATAACAAAGGGAGCCCCGCCTTCGCACTCTTTTTAACGGTCAAGCGTTAACAGCTTTAACGCCTATGCGCTCTGACTGGCGGGCGTTATAAGCTTCAACTTTCAAGCATCAAACTTGGAGCGTTATGAGCGTAGCTTGACGTTGACAAAGTGGCTGGTGTGAACGCACCATAAATGTGGCTGTGACACCAAACCAGAACTTGACCCTGCCTGACAATCTCTGGATTTTCCTGCGATCTCTGATTTACTGGTGGACTGACCTGGACACGTCCTGACTGCTCTCGTCCTCTGCAAGTGTTTGAACTGTGTGCTCTTTAGTCTGTAGAACAGAGTCCATGGTTTCCAAAATGGATTTCAAATTTGGATCAAATCTGATCATCGCACAGTTGTCCATTTCACCTCAAACTGTTTTAAATGAACTGGATTTTAGCATTTCTGAATGGTGTTTCCATACGGCTTCATCTATTCATGATCCATCTTTAACCTGTGAAAGTGGTTTGTATGGTGAACCGGGGCATTCATATGTATTCTTACTAAAAATAAAGATCAGCTTTTTCCTTTCTGCTCCACGGGAGGTTTCTGTCCTCCCTAAGCTCGCTTTAGGACACCTGCATTACTGTTTGGCATGTGTGACACTCGAGTCATGCTCCCCACCTGCATCTATCATACATTTTGTTGAGGTAGCGCCATTAGTGCCCACAAATCATGTGCATCCAGTGTTCATCTTCCTCTTGTGTGAAAGAATTCTGACTCTCTGAATTTTCTGATGATATAATTAACTGTAGATGGTGGGATCTTCAAAATATTTGCAATTAATTGTTTCTTTTCCAAGCCTTGTTTGATTACAGTGTGTCATGATTGACTTTCCTTCGGTCTTGTCTGCTTTGTATTGTTGTGAATTACCTGATGTTGTTTTGTCACAACTCCTTTGTTCATTAGTATTCATCAGCTCCTGCAGTTGAAACCACGCCTAGCATGCTGCTGGCTAAAAGCTGTTAGCATAAGACGTAGCAAACAGGAAGAGAGAACGTCTGATGTTGCCATGCGCAGCGGGGCAGGAAACAGTATACCTTGCTCTCATAGGCTAGTTTGTTAGCCAATCAGAGTCCAGCAAATTTGAATAATGAATATGAACAAGTTGTTGCTCGAGGCCTGATGGAAGGAGCCGGAACCACCCGAATTTTAATGCAGACAGTGTTTCCTGACATTTTTTAGATATAAAATGTTTCATATTACTGGTTAATACTTAAGAAATAACCACAAAGTCTTGAAATTTGTGTGAAATGGCTTCTTTAAGGATTGAGTACTGATTACCAAATCTGGATTGCTATTTTGAAAAAGGTAATCGGTCTCATCATCCAATATTTACTTGTGACATCATCATTAACTAATCTTTTCTGTTTGTGTCCAGCAGTATCTTTATAACCTGTACTTTTGTACATTGTCATTGCCCCAAAATAAAATGGTGTGTACTTGTATAGCGCTTTACTCAGGTCCTACGACCCCCAAAGCGCTTCACACTACAGTCAGTCATTCACACACACACACACACACTCACACATTTGGTGATGATAAACTACACAAGTAACCACAGCTGTCCTGGGACACACACTGACTGAGAGGCGAGGCTGCCAGACACCAGCACTACCGGACCCTCTGACCACTACCAAGCAGGCAAAGTGGGTTAAGTATCTTGCCCAAGGACACAACAGCCAGGCGATCTTTTTCTCTGGGCAGAGCGGGAATTAGAACCGGTTACCAGACGACCCGCTCTACCGCCTGATCCACGGCCGCCCCAAAATAAATCCATATTTACCTGGATCCTTACCAGGCTCAGCCCTTTTGTTCCTCTTTCTCTGGTTCTTGAGACGTGCTTCCATCTTGCCCTGCAACAACAACAACAACAAAAATCTTTAATTAAAATAATCATTAGCACATTCAAGTATCACTTTGAGCTGAATATTAAATATACTGTCTCCATCTTGAAGTTATTGTTGACCACTAGAAAGATGACACATACATGTCAACCTTGAGAACTCAGAATTAGGGAGATATTTAGGGAGACTGTGGTTGAGGTGTGTTGCCCCTGGAGGTTTAGATGTAATAATGTTTCCATAAAAAATAAAAACCCACTCAGAAGAAGATGCCATCGCTCCTTTATAAACAAAGACAGCCATGTTTGTTTACATTGAAAGTTTGCTGCTTCTTCTATGGCCGTTTCCCATGTTTCGGATTGTTTTGTGCATGTCAAAATGAACTAACCTGATCAAACATGTGGTGCATGTGAACGCTTGTCATAATCGGAAAGATGTTTTCAGGGCTCATGTACACGGTCAAATTTTAATCCGAACAATGATCAGATTGAAGACATTTTGCTCACGTAAACGCGGCTATTGACCAGAAATCTGGAATCCTCAAATTTGTCAAACAATACATTTCTGTATTAACATTTACATTGAAGCCAGCTGGCATATAAAGCACAGTCAAATGAGAGATTTTATAGCACATTTATTACATATAGCTACTTTATGAAGACTATTGTGAAATAAGTAAAGTCATAATTGCTTCACTTTAACCTCTTAAGCCCCACGATTCGGATTTTGACATTTGAACATTAATTTGCTTGGTGTTTGAGTTGTGTATGGATTATGTGAAAATAACTCACGTGCTTGTAGCAGAGTTTCTCCTGTTTAATTTGATGTGCAGTATGACTATATTGCTACATAATTAGTGCCGCATTGTATATCTTTTGCCGCGGTGAGGCCCTAAGTCCCCCGATTGGGGGACGTTGGGGCTTAAATGTCAGAACAATTGTGGCTGTATGAATGATGCTACTTCTCCTTGAGCGACACCTGAGGTAAGCAGACTTAGTTTAAACTTAATTTGTTACAGAACAACAGGTTGTCTCTACTAAAAGCGGATGACATGGTACCTGCGAGCTCAATATCTAGTAACTTATACTCCCAGTTGCTTCAAAAGTACCTTTTTTATAAGTGAAGATTGACAGACAGCTGGTGTCTTCCAGTCTCTCAGACATGAGCTGTCAATGGGTTGTTGACCTGCATAGCTTTGAGCATTGCCTGCGTGTGTGTGTGTGTGTGTGTGTGTGTGTGTG
>SSNP01000186.1:243755-259357 GCA_006937955.1 Pachypanchax playfairii | reverse complement strand
GTGTGTGTGTGTGTGTGTGTGTGTGTGTGTGGGTTTGTATTTCTGACCTCCTGGGGACCCGTTTCCTGACTTTTACTATCTTTCTGGGGTCTGAGGGTTCTTGTGGGGACCGAAGCCTGGTCCCCATGAGGGGGACTCCCCTTTTTAGTGTTAGGGGTTAGGTTTATAGGTATGGTGTGAATAGAGTTTTAGTTAGTCTTAGGGTTAGTTATAGATCAGTAATGGTTAAGGTTAGGAAAAGGGTTTGGGTTAGGTATAAATCTAGTTACTAAAATCAATGGAAGTCAATGGACGGTCCCCATAAGGATACCAAAACACACTTGTGTGTGTGTGTGTGTGTGTGTGTGTGTGTGTGTGATCCTTTATCCGTTATGCAGTCTCCAAGATTCTGTTTTTTGGTTGTTTCTTTTCCATGAACAATATAAAACTCCAGTGTATCCAGTATATTATCAGGTTTGATAAAGTAGCCATTAGGGATGCAACAATACCACTTTTTTCACACCGATACGATACCAATACTTTGATCTGAATACTTGTCGATACCAAGTACCAATGCCAATACTTCTACTGCACAAAAAAATGGACTGAATTGGAAGACGTGTTGGATTTTCTTCCCTGCTTGTTACCACAAATGATGGTGAATCAGATAAAAAAATATTAATAACAAATTACCAATAAACTAAAATTTCAAGTGAAAAATAAACATTTTCTGTGAAATTACTTCAGAGTATCCACATCTTAAGTATTGGTTTATGGTATCGATTAACTAACCGATACGAGTACATTAGAATGATATCGGCCCCGATACCCAATACCAGTATCGGTATTGGTGCAGTCATAAATTGTAAAACAAAAAACTCATCAATATTGACAAACTTTAGCTGCAATTCACTCAACAAAACTCCATCTAAAGACATTTACCAAGCTACACATGTGATATATCCATTTAACATGGAGTAGCTCATCTAAAAGACCAAAACAACATTTTCTACCTATACATTTAATTAACGGATGTCTGAGAAAGAGGCCTACAGAAGGTTTTAACATGTTAAACACATGTTGCATAAAACCCTAAAAATTCCAGAGATGTTTGAGATGGGCCATGAGTACGTGAAAATGTCCACAATGTTTCCTCTGGACATTTATTCAGTCCAAATAATATTCGCTGAATGTCATCTCACCTTATAATGTTACAAACTATTTACTTATTATTATGACAGCTGATAGGATTTTTCTCTTCATACCGTACTTGTTTCTCCTGAGTTTCATGTTGCGGTTGTGGTGAACTCCAAACTGTTCCCAGACTTCAGACCAACACAGGATGAGAGGTAAGTAAAAGATTTATTTACAGGAGGATGGTTGTACAGAGAACCAGAAGTTTAACAGTCTGTAAATGATATATTTTAACAGGATCTCAGACACAGGATCTGGGAACTTCAGGAGGCGCTCTAGCGATGGAGGAGAGAACAGGTTAGTGATGCGGTTTCTTGGTTGATGATGACCAGTACGGTGTGTTGGGAATGTGCTCACAGACTTACTGTGATTCTAGACGGAGAGAGTGGTGGTGTGTCTGATGACGGTGGTGATGAGGATGATGATGATGACGACGAGAGTAATCCAGAGTGAAGCGACTGATGATGTTTGTTGCAGAAGGGTGGACAGAGCTACGACGAGGACCAGGGCAGGCATGGAAGGATCCAGGAGGAGAGACAGACAATCCAGGGATGTGAGACGCATGTCAGAGACAGGAGCTGGGTCCTCCGAGCGGCACGACAGACGGCCAGTGCGGGAGATGAAGGCACCCAGGGACTGGAGCTGAAATCCAGAGAGGACGGAACTAGGAGGAGGAGGACATGGTCGAGGTAAGTATCTAAACTCCATTAGTCACACAAAGAATGGAGAGGCCTAAACGTTACCACGTAGATAGAGGAACAAACTGGCGTCTGTCTCTGGTTCCTCCAGGGCTTATAATCCAGCCCGGGCGGGGCTGGGTAATGAACCACACCTGCGCCTGATCAGCTGGATTCATCTCAGCTGCTCTGTCACACCCTGCAATGACATGGTTAGTTTCCAAAACACACAACACACCACTCACCAACTGCTAAGACCTGACACTGAGCTGTTTTTCACTTGACCCAGAAAGCCTTTCCTCTCATTTTGCATCAGTAAAAGCCCACACAAGTAAAATCCTCCCCTGGGATGAGCATTTATCCACAACTTCAGGAAAACATAAACACTCTTCATAAAACTTGTGGTCATGAATAAAACTAAGCAAGGTGGAAGGTTTTGATTAATTTACCCCGAGATAACAAATAGAATTTATTGTTCTTTGTAAATGTGTAAAATCTTTTAGTATTTTTTCTGTATGTTGCTCTGACTTTGATTCTTGATTGAGTTTTGAAGGTCGGAGCTTCTTCACACCCTTCAGTCTATGACTTGTGTCCTAAAAGATAAAGCATCACTCCATGTACTCTTTAAAACTGTCCATTTAGCCACTTTGAGAGAAATCAATGTTCTTCAGTCCCAAGGTGAGCAATGATCCAGTTTTTTGCCATTTTGACCTGAAAATGACTAGACTGTTACCCCCAAAGACTTGTTATTCTCTGTACTGCATGGAGAAAGTTATTTTCGGATCAGTGTCCTGTTGTGAAGGCAGTGGACTGAGCAGGGACTTCTAAAATAGTTGTTCAGCATTGTTTTATAACAACTAAAGTTCAGAATAAAGACAGAGTGAAAGACAGAAAAAATGTTCAGATGAATTGTTCATCCACTTTTCTGATGTTTTGATGTTCCAGATGTTCAGTTTCAGACAACACCATGAAGGTCACGTCATGTGTGACTCTAGAATCTGTCTTTACATTTATTTTTCATAGTGTTGTTAATGTATTTTTGCAGAGAGATAGTTCTGGACTACCAGCATGCCTTTCTGTCGGGTTACTTCTTATCTGCAAACTCATATAAACATTATTATCAACTTAAAAAAAGTGCAGCTGACCCCCCACCCCCCATCTTAAGGATTTAACAACTCTCAATGACATTTACAACAGCTACATAAATAAAATTGATCTTCTTTGAACTTGGTCCTTATTTAGTTCCACCACTGTTCAATCTTTAATGTATTAATTCAAATGTATCTGCTGTCTGTGTTCTGTGTCCAATCATGTCTGTTACATGTCTGTTAGTCCAAAAACAAAGGTGAACCATGTGTAACATACAGGGCCAAATAAACCAGATCCTGATCCTGATTCTGCAGAATGAAGGTAGATTCATGTTGCATGTTAACGTCTCACACCCTGCTAAGCAAAGAATTAAAGCTTTTCTCATGTATGTTAGTCTCCTAACATGACCAGAGAGACATTGTCTGCTCACCCACAGTTCAAATAAAAACAAAACAAACAAAGAACAGTTTATTGAATATAAGATCTTGTTCATCTAAATCTCATTTGATAACTGATCACCAAACCTGCAGCAGGAAGATCATGTTAGTATTAATGAATCAACTCCTAATTATCTAAATGTTGATGTTCCTCCAGCAGCAGGTCGAGGAGGAGATTTCATGTTGATGTTGAAAGTGATAAATTAAATATAGAATTTAAAAACAAACCAACTCATTCTCATCTGAGCTTGTTGTGACTTTATGGTGTCGAGACTGAGCAGCTGATTGTGTTTCCTCACAACCGTGATGGATCACCTTTGGAATATTCTTTGAGTTTACAGTGATGGACTTCACAGATAAAAACTATAACTACCATAGATGTGTATCAGAAAATGCTGTAACTAGATTAAAATAAATTATCCCATTAGTTTTACCTTCATTTGTTGGGTCTCAGGATTTTTAGTTCTACTTAGAGGGTTTTGTTATGGGATTATTTTGGGGGTTATTTGTTCCTCTCCTTTGCTCCTCTATGTCCTCCTTTGTCTCTCATGTTCAGCCCTTTTGTCGTGTCTCATTCTTCACCTCAGTTTCCTGTTCTGCTTTTATTTTGACACAGTCTGTGCTTCCTGTTTCCCTTGTGTCCTCCTTGTCCTCAGCTGTGTCCTGTTGTGTCTCATTAGCTCCCTTTGTGTTGAGTTTGTATAAAAGCTGCACTTTGAGTTACATTCTTTGTCTGGTGCTCGTCATATTCTGGTCGTCTCGTTACATGGTTCCTCTCCTTCGTCTCCCCATTCGTTTGGATTATCCTGTATCTCTTCTCTGCTCCCTCCAGTTCCCATCAGCTCTAAGTTTGTTTTGTTTTTGCTGCCATGTCAGCCTTTTGTTTGCTTCAATATTAAAGTGTGTTTTCAGTTAGCTCCTGGCTCTCGTCTCCTGACTTCATAAACAGAACAAATCATGACATCATTAAATTACAATTGTGAATACTGACACAAATTACAGTTTTATGTTTAGTAAATCATAGACCAGTGCTGTCATTTTTTTTACTTCCTGTAGATGTTGCCATTTCATGAAATTGTTGGTTGTTGTTTTTTTAGCTTTAGTCAGGCAGAGTTAAAGTTTGTTTGCAGATCAGTGTGTGTGGGATCGCTTCGTTGTAGTCACAGTGTAAGTTCTCAAGTTCTCAACTTTTCATGAGACATACAGTATATTTGTCCTGTTATTCTGTTTGCTGTAATGTTTAAATATGTTTAACTACATTTTTACATATATTGTAACTTAACATTCTATTTTCAAAGATTCTTTAACTTCTGTTGAAGATCTGCAGATGAAAATGGACGTGAGGAAAAATCTCACAGGAATGCAGGTGCTGAGTGACAAGAAAATCAGGATTTACTCTCCAGCCACATTAAAACCTCTGAGTTATTATGTTCTGTTTTATTGAAATCTCCAACTCAGATATTAAAAGTTCAGCGTCCCTGGAAGTCATCCACAATTAATAGTCATTGCATAATGCATGTAACTGGCATTTGGGGGAGTAATAGACTTGCTCCATTATCAACCGCCTTTGCCTTTAGGTTAGTAACTTTTATTTTTGGCCGTGTCCCTGACTGATCCTTTAATACTTCATAAACTGATAAATGGACTGTTTCCCCCTCATCTTCATCTTTTTTCACAGTCCAGTTTCCTTTATAAATATTTCTATGTTTAAAAATTTCAGTATTTCCACCTTTTTTCTATTTTCCATTCTAAATGGTGTTAACATTTAAAATGTGTTTGTGCTTGAAATATGGTTTCCATGTTGTCTTATTGAGACACGGGCCCTGTCCCAATACCCGCACTTGCACCCTTGTGCACTTCATTTGAAGTTACATCTTTATTTTACAAAATAAATATTTATTTTCACAATTAAATGTTTAATTTTCCAACGAATTATTTAATTTTGAAAGTTAAATATTTAGGTTTGACCTAAATATTTATTTTCTGAATTATATATTTAGCTCCAACCTAAATATTTAACTAATATGCAAATTCAGGCCCTGTCCCAATACCTGCACTTGCGCCCTTGTGCACTTCAAATGCGCGTTCCCAATGAGAGGCGCAAGTGCGTAGGGTGTCCCGATTCTCCAAGAGTGGAGAGTCGCGCCCTTGGCTCCGCCCCTTTCGAACGCTTGATCCGCACTTCACCAAAGCCCGCATCAGAGCAGACTTCAGTGAAGGATATTACCCACAATTCATTGCTACGTGTGAAATTGGACGGAAAAAGAAGAAGGAGGTGGAACCATCCAGACCAAAAAAAAAAGTTTTCTCAAGTTTAGACTGCAAATAATCAATATTTTATTTTATTGTCTAGTTGTGTAAATACAATCAGTTGATTCTCTGTTGGATAGATGTGTCACATATCTGATAAAAAATATAATTAATAACGGTACTGACGTGTATTTTCGGACATGATATACTAACAGTTATTCAGTCTTATATACCTCCTTTGGTTCCTGTGCTTCATTATCCTCAAAATAAATGTTTGTTGGAGTTTTAAAATCATTTCTAGTATGAAAATAGCGCAAACAGCGACCGGTACTGCCATTTTGGTTGTCATGGAGAAAGAACGCTGTGGCACGTAGTGCTCACTGTCCCAGTACTGCTAATATGTGCACTTGTTCACTACGCACTTCGAACCCTTATATGCCCTTCTGCTAAGTGCACTTCGTGGAAGACCGTAGGGTTCAGGGTGGGTATTGGGACGGGGCCTCTGACCACTAACCATCTAAACATTAGGCTCTTATACACCTGTGTATAATATTGCATATGACATTAAATCTATATTCTGGTGTATGTTATCACCACAACAGTAATCTGTCCTCAAGTTGTATTATTTTTCTTTAATAACATTCTCTCTCCTCAGGAATCATTTATACAGACTTCCAGGAACGATGGCTCAGTTTTCTGTCCTCCAGTTCTTACAGGAAGTTGTCCTGCATCCTGCAGCATGACCAACAAAGTAGTAATATGCAGGTCTAAACAAGGAAGCACCTTGACACAACACTAAGAACCAGTGGAAGTCTCTGATCCTCAGGGGATCCGGTCTGCTGACAGGTTTGTGTGTTTTGGCTTAGAACTTTTTGAAAATTACTCAGGTGACAGAAACTAACTTTAGCGAACTCGAATACAAATTACTGGGTTAATGGTATTTTATAAATATCACATTTTTACCAGTTTCCTCAAATATTTATCATAATCATCAAAATTGGTAATTTTATAGCCTTGTTCATACCTGAGACTAACATTCATCCTAATGACACCTGACAACACTAAGTACAGGTGTAAACACTCTCAGGACATACTGAGGTGTGGATTCACTAAGACCACATTCAGACGTGGCACGGGACACTTTTATCCAGGCTGGTTTAGTGATCTGAGGACAAACTGTAAAGCTACATATCAGCACCACCTGCTGTGACCTGACATGACTTCATGCAAGCAGCAGCGTTATTACCAGATGTTTTCAGTTAAGGTGCAATATGTAAGAATGTTACAGGTAAATACTCACACAACAGTCTAATGTCCCACCGATGTTGAACGTAAGGTCACATTGTAACAGATCTTGAGCTCAGCTGGTTGGGTGGTCTCTAGTTTCTGTCACTAGCCTGGACCAGAATCATTATTTAAATGTGGATCAACATCAGAACTGGCAGCTCCACAGATAAATTAGGGAGGGGGGGGTGTGAGTGACAGAGAACAGACGTTTTTGTTTTTCTACATGAACTGCAGGACTCAGATTTGACAACAAGGTCTGTACCTTTTTAAAATAAAGATCTTTAAACCGTGTTATTAAAATCAGGGTTAGAAGCTAACTTAGAGCATGAACATTCTGTTAATAATTTGGATTAAAATTTTTAATGAACTAAGTTTCAGAATTCTTTTAAATAATAGTGTTTTATTGGGATGAGGGTCCATTGGTCAAAACATTTTATGGATGAGTTTCTTCTATAATTTGATGTTTGTTTTGATTGCTGATGGAGCGAATTGTACTTACCTCATCTAGTAAAAGGATCTGTGTCAGTCAGAGAAGACCTTTAGCTTTTCTGCATTGTTACATATTCACTCACATAAACAGTTCTTGTGGTCAAAGTGAAGCTGAAAACAAAACAGCTGTTGGAAGTTTTTACGTTCTCTCCAGGCATAAACAAACTTTGGTTTCTTCCGCAGACCAAGAACGTTTCTTGTTTGTTTAAATGGAGATTCTAAATTGACCTCAAGTGTGAGTATGAATGGTTGTTTGTCTTTACATGGCTCTGTGACTCTGTGTGTCGTGTACACCGCCTCGCTAATTGACCACTGGGGATAACTTTCCACCAGCTCCTCACAACCCTGAACAAGATCAAGTCAGTATAAAATATGGACGAGTGAATGTATTTATGATGTGGAAACATCAGTGAACCTGCTGATGTTCTATTTGTTGCTCTGCTAACAGTTAGATATGTGACATGGTTTATATATAGAGGTGGAATTGATTTTACTGCCAGGATTGAACAATGGTGCTGAGAGCTGTCCACTTGTTACCAAATCAGTCAGGATGGATGTTAACACCCAGTCTGAACAGAATCCATTAAAGAAGCCATTTCATACAAATTTCATGACTTTGTGGTTATTTCTTAAGTATTAACCTGTAATATGAAACATTTTATATCTAAAAAACGTCAGGAAACACTGATTAACAGACCTTTCAATCTGTCTGCATTAAAATTCGGGTGGTTCCAGCTCCTTCTGTCAGGCTGCTTCGTCAGCAGCTCGTTCATATTCATTATTTGAATTTGCTGGACTCTGATTGGCTAACAAACTAGCCTATGAGAGCAAGGTATACTGTTTCCTGCCCCGCTGCGCATGGCAACATCACACGTACTCTCTTCCTGTTTGTTACGTCTTATGCTAACAGCATTTAGCCAGCAGCATGCTAGGTGTGGTTTCAACTACAGGAGCTGATGAATACTAACAAACAAAGGAGTTGTGATGAAACAGATAAAGGCCGTTAGAACTCGGGTTTTATCACCACCTGCGTAGTTTGAGAGATTAAAACTGAAAGAGAAGTTGTTGACCTGTTTTCACCCTCTATGAAGGTAAGAACACCTGTGGAGCTAAAATATTCAACAGAAACCTCAGAAAAACTGTTTTTAATGGAAGGGCCTCTTTAAGATTAACCTGAGCTCACCAGGTCCAACACATACAAATAATATGACATTTTGCACAAATTTTTCCCCCTGAACAGTAATTTATTTAATAGTTTGTTATTGAGGAATATGAAAACGAATTAATATTTGTCTTTAATATAGTAACAGCATCTACTGAAAGTATTATTCTCTCTATTACAAGTAACATTCACATGCACAAACATCACACTATTTTATTCTGACAACACGAACGCTTTGAGGCAAATGATTCAGCAGTTTAGTATCTTGCCGTAGGCGACTTGACTTTTGAGATTCCTCATTTTTGCTTCAATATAATGGGCTTGTTTGTCAGAATGGCACAGAAGAGCTGGGCGAAAATGTAGTCAAATATCCTTTGATGATCTATAATTTTACTTGCTGCCTGTAAAAACTCACCAGCTTTAACTGTCAGAGCAAAAGTTATTTTACCATCATCTTACAGCCCACCTGCTGTTAACTGTAGAAATCCCCAGAAGTCCCTGGATCTTGATGCCCATCACATCTGATAGAGCATTAGGACACCAATATAAGGGCACAGCTGATGTAGCTAAACTACTTTAAACCAAATAAACTTCTCAAGCATGTTCTTCATGAAATATTTTGGTTTCTGGATATTAAAATGACCTAGTTACTATTCAAAAGATGTTGTTGATACATCTATGTGTTGTAAAATCAATATTAAAGAGTACTGTGTGACTGTAAGGTATTTTTATAATGACACTGTGACACAGGTTTAGCATATTGTAAGTAGGACAAACAGCCTTGATCCAGTAAATTACTGTCAAGAAAATTTAACTAGACCCTGGTGTCAGGTTCAGTGAGCGGTGGCTGTGTGTTTTTGTGGTTTGGGTGTCGAGTGAGTATTCTGCCCAGGATAAGATCTTCGTGGGAGAGCTGAAGCAGGTGGATCTATCATCTTCAGCTGGATGCAATCAGGCTGATTACACCTGGGAGCGTTCTTAAGCAGCAGAGGCGCGATCATTCAGCGCCAGATTGTTAACCTGAGTGGTACGCATACCGAGCCACTTTCCGAGTTTCCAAGTTTTCGAGTGATGAATATCTTCGTGGTGTTTTTTGTGGTGCTGTGTCAAGAGTTATCTTATTTTCTCCAGGATACATCTGGACGCTCCCACAACTCCTTGTGTTTCTCCGTGTTCCTCTGTGGCGTCTTTGTGTCAGACGCACCCCTGTGTTTCCTCCCGTGTGACATCTATCATCAGCCTGCCTTCCAGCACGACTCGTCCTGCCTGCTTCACTCTCCGGTCACTACCTGCTCGACACCCTTCCCAGGATTATCACACACCTCCGCCTCATTGGACCTGCCTCTCCTCCGTGCCTCTCTCCCTCCTACGTCACAGTAGCTACGTTTACATGCGCCAAATTTCCCCAATCTGATTAAAATCTTGGTCGATCGGAATTCCCAAATCCCTGTTTACATGGACACTAACTGAAATGATCTGATCATGTCATGAGTACACATGCACCAAGCACTCAGTCAGGTTAAATGAGTTGAGCATGCGCACAGTGAGTTGTCTTTCCGGGGGAAGAAAAAAAAGTAAACAAACTCCGTCCTTTCTGCACATCTTTTCCGCCCCATCGTGTGCTCGATCTGACTCACGTTATCCCCAATATGGACCTTCTGCAGGTGATTACCTTTATGTTTGGGTTTTTACTGGTCGCATTAACCAAGCTAGCGGCTGAATACATATTGCTACTGCTCCTCCACCACAGGAGAGGAGAGCAGGATGACAGGATGACTGCACCAGCAGACCACTTCTGTTTACTTCCCGCTATGTTTTCTACTTGGGTCTGCGAAAGCAGAAAGACGTCACGCTGAAGTTGTACGCATGCGCAAAGGGCTCTTTTCACCCTTTCTTTCCGAATGGGTGTATACATGCACGTCTATCCGAATGAAGATCGGACAAAACCACCCCTCTCGATCGGAAGTAAATTTCTTTCGGATCAGGCTGCATCGGATCAAAACATTCTGATTGACATGTTTACATGACGTCTTTTTTATCCGATTGGGCGTTTATTACGATTAAATGTGCCCATGTAAAAGTAGCTAGTGAGTCTCCTCCGCTGCACTTTTGATCAGTTATCCCGGTTGATTCAGAGACTAACACACACTATCTCCCGCAGAGCCTGATCCTCCTGTGTTTCCCGCACTTGCACTTTTGTCACTGTATATTGTAAATAAACCTGATCTTTTTTCACCTGAGCTGGTTGTCCGTGTGGAGTCTTGCATGTGGGTCTACCCCCCCCCTCGAGCTCGTGACACCTAGATTTTAACTATTATATCTTAAATGAAAAAAATCCCAGAGTCCGAGAATAGAAAAGGTCCTTTGGTGCTTCTAGAAATCACCCATCCAATCCTAAAGTTTCTGATTTAGAAACTGACTTCTTTCAAAATGTTATGCACATGCACTTGCTTTAAAAGGCAAAGAAACAACAGCTGTTAAGTTGCTTTTCACTGCATGGGAGCGGTGCAACTGGTCAATCACTCTGCTGAGTTGATTTCAGTGAAAGAGCACAGCTGTCACCTGGTCTCACCTTGGAAAATACAGGTCAAGTAATTTGGAAGATTAATAACTGGTTGAGGTCAGGGATGGATTATGGTTTTACACAAATAAAGCCTTTCAAAATACTGAACATTTTTCAAGAAATGTCACAGGTGTGAGAAACACCTGAGATGTGTGTCTGAGAAACACATAAGCTGCATGTAGAAATGGAAATGGCAACAATTCTCAGGCAGCTGGACTCATGCAAGACTTTATTACTTATTATGTAACACTGATGCATTTACATGTGTGACATTGTGTAATTAGATAACGTGTAGAAATCATTTAGAATCACTAGTTGGCATAAAGCGTGGCAGTTTGTTTCACATCATTAAAGATTTTAGAAATATTTGTTGTGTAACTGCATGTGAGGCGCAGAATAAGATGAACTTTCATTATTTCATGGTTTCAATACTTTCACATATAGGTTCTTTTAGAACATAAGTATATAGAACATTTAGAAAAGCAAAGAAATAAGGGAAAGGTATGTAAAAATATAAATATTAGCTAAGTGTGGCAGTCTGCAGTACATAATGCATCATTGTAAAACCAGGGTTATAGTTTACCACTTCGAACATACAGGTTGGTTTGTTTGACTTGGCTGTCTGCTGTATACAACATGTATTTAAAAATAAATACACAGATAGGTTTATTTAATATACAATAGTGCTTAATACTTAAAATGTGAAAGCTCTGTAATAATTTCACAGAAAATTTTTATTTTTCATTTGAAATGTTAGTTTTGTGGTCATTTTTATTGATATTGTATTTTTTATCTAGTTCACCATCATTTGTTGGAACAAGCAGAGAAGAAAATAAAACATATCTTTCAATACGTTGCATTTTTTTGTGTGGTAGAAGTATCGGCATTGGTATTCGGTATCGGCAAGTACTCAGATTCAAGTATCGGTATCGTCTTGGTTTGAAAAAAGTGGTATTGTTGCATCCCAAGTTAACACTTTTTGGAACTCAACTGCTATTAAAAAGTTTAGAATTAACTAAAATAATTCTGTTTAAATGTAATGTGGAACTTAGTCCCATTTTTCATGTTATTTTCTAAATCTCAGACTGTATCCGGGGAGGGGGGGTAAGTTTACCTTTAAGTAATGTGCAAAAAACATGTTTTCACACAGTCACAAACACTAAAATGAACTCTGATAACGGCTGTATACACTTCCTGTTCAAACTCACTCACTACTGTGCGGAGGTGTGGCCGAGACCGAGCTCTTTTATATCCCATAGCGGCAGAATCTTGATGTCACGTTTAGAGAAAATAAGGTCTCAGCCAATAGAAATGCCTGATTCAAATTCAAGTGCAGTGTAACATTTTAACCTGAAGAGGGCGCTCCACTAACAGTTTTTGGTACAAAGAAATTGTTGTATAAAAATTAGGGCCGGGACTCGATTAAAAGTTTTAATCTAATTAATTAGAGGCTTTGTAATTAATTAATCAAAATTAATCGCATATAAATATTTGACCAGAGAACAGTGAGAATTTTTTTCAAATGGATTTTTAGTATACCATTGAATCATGACTGAATACACATAAGCTTAAGCAACAAAATATTGTTTATTTTTGTTCAACCAAGTCCAACAGACCAGTGCATTAAGTGTAGAAAATGTCTACACTTGTACTCGGAGTCGGGCTAACGTCCACGCTAGCTGCTATATGTTTAACATTGAGGTGATACTTCAGGCCCGATGTGCTACGGTGATGTGCAAATTCCTTGCTGCATAGCTTGCACACACACATGCTCTTATCCACGCTTCCATCCAGTCATTTTTTATAACAAAACTTTCCATCCACGGGGCCAATCAAAGCGGTCACTTCTTCAATTAATGTTCACTGTGGTTTGTTGTTGTCCTAAATAATGAACGCTGGTAGGTGCTCCAGTATAATCGGTCCGCTGAAACTCATGAGAGATGTTCTGCAGTGCTTAAATAAGTGCGATTAAAATGCGTTAAAAAAATTAACGCGTTATTTTTGTGTAATTAATTAATCTTAATTAACGCGTTAAAGTCCCGGCCCAAATAAAAAAATGTTAAAATGCCAAAAAACAAGACCCAGAAATGTAGACAGGACTAAAAAAGGTTGATTTGGATGTTATTGACACTTTAAGTATTTCAGTTGCATAAATGCAGTTAATGCATTAATTACTTTTGCATTAGTTTATTTTTTATTTGTCTTCTGTTTGCAATCATACATAATTAAAATTTTCTGGAATGGATGGATCAAATAAATGTAAGAAGACCTCCAGCCTCATATTCTCAGACTGAATTGTCCATGTCAGCCACTTCAATCAGTGTTATGTTGTGAGGAGGGATATACCTCACTGTCCCTTGCTTCACTGCAACATTACACAAACTAATTATTGTTATATTTTAATAATGGTAGTAGAGGAGAGTGGGGTAATGTGAGACAATGTGAGACACCACCTGTATCTAGGCAAAAGAACACATTTGTGCCCATGTGACTATTTTGTTTCCAAGCTCCTCCCATTTCCCCTTGACCATAAAAGTTAGTGGCTCATTTTGCTGAGGTAAGCCTGTTTTTTTCCCAGAAAATGTGTTTTTTGCATGTAAAAGTAAATTTTCTTTCTGTCAACTTAATCCGCTGTTGTGCCAAAATGAACTGATTCAGGCAGAAAAACTTATACCTGTTGATGAACTACCAACATGTAAAACCATGTCATGATGCTAGCTGAAGGTTAGCCTGAATTGTTAAGAAAGGTCATTTTTTCTAAAATGGTGGAGATGGGGTAAAGTGAGATAGTGTCTCGCCATCAGACACCTGCTTCAAGAAACCCACTGTCATCTAAACACAGCAGGCAGCGCTGTGAGGATCATATTCTTTGATTTCTCCAGTGTTTTTAATATAATTCAGCCTGTTTTACTCTGTAAAACCTCCAGAAGACACAGGTAGATGCCTCCACAGTCACCTGGATTAAGGACTGCCTCACTAACAGACCAAAGTTTGTGAGACTGAAGGATTGTATGTCTGACCAGGTGATCAGCAGCACAGGAGTACCACAGGGTACTGTATTCTCACCCTTTCTTTTCACTCTGTACACCTCAGACTTTCAGTACAGGTCAGAGTCCTGTCATCTACAGAAATACTCTGATGACTCTGCAGTTGTTGGTGGATCAGAGATGGACAAGAGACTGAGTACAGAGAACTGGTGGACCACTTTGTGTCCTGGTGTGGGATCATATCTTGAATGTGAACAAGACAAAGGAGATGATTGTAGATTTTAGGAGGAGCATCATTGGGGAGGAAGTGGAGATGGTGGAGGAGTATAAATACCTGGGTGTTCACCTGGACAACAGACTGAACTGGAGACACAACTGTGATGATTTTAGGAAGGGACAGAGCAGACTGTACTTTCATCAGGAAGATTAGGTCCGTCAACATTTGCAGCAAGATTTCAAGTGTTTAGGAAAAAAATGTGCTTAATTGACCAATCTCCATGATTCTGTTACTAGTCTGACATTTGTTCTGGTAGGTGAGGATGTGAAGCTAGTTGTCAAGATTCTAACTGTTACAACATGTGTTGTTATGGTAATTTCAGAGTGGAAAAAGTAATTGGTTCACTTTACCCCATTGATTTCTCTGGTCTGTCTAACTTTACCCCTGAGCTGGGGTAAAGTGAGACACAAGACCACTTTTTTTTAAAACCATTATATTTTCACTGTTCTTCATCATGAATACATTCTGGTAATTACCATTGCAAGGAAACATCCTGAATTAACGGGAAATATGTAAATTTAACTGATATTTCATTTTAGCTCGCTGGGAGGGGAGCAAATGTAAAAAGTGTCCCACTTTACCCAACTCTCCCCTAGAAGTAATAATAACTAGAAAAGAACTCAGAGAGCGCAGACCTCCACCAAGTGGACATATTGTAGAAAGTACTTTGTCCGTATCCTTAAAAAAAATTCCTGGATCCAGACGGTAATCCAGATCACCCCCAAAATCTAATCAATTGTTCCCTGGGCCATTTCTGACCTTTCCTGAAAATTTCATCAAAATCCATCCACTAGTTTTTGAGTTATCCTGCTAACAGACAGACAGACAGACAGACAGACAGACAGACAGACAGACAGACAGACAGACAGACTCCAATGAAAACATTAAATGCAGTTTAAGGGGCACAATGCTGATTCCAAGCCTGGATAAATCCAAAGGTTGGTGTCAGAAGGGACATCTGATGTAAATCCTGTGCTGAATAAACAATTATACAAGTCACAAATCTGGTTTCCATCCTGGATCGTTCGAGGCGCGGGGTTAACATCGACTACCATTGCTGTTAACCTGCAGGGTGCTGATGGATATTGGGCTGCTGTGGATTGAAGAAAGGGGAAAGGAATAAGGCGTATTTGTATTAATGAAATTAACAGCTGCACTAAGGGAGAAACAATGGGTGGTTCTGCAGGCGGACACACACATTTTATATATAT
>SSNP01000186.1:213921-235649 GCA_006937955.1 Pachypanchax playfairii | reverse complement strand
TATAGATATATAATTTATTATTTGTTTATCATTTTATCATTTAAAGAACTGGTCTCACTCAGTAATACTGCTGTTTTAATGTTACTGTTGTAATTCTTGCTGTGTCACAGTTATGTGCCATTCAGTATGAAAGATTATGTTCATCTGATGTTTCAGCTCAATCTGTTGGTTTCTTTAGATGGGATTTTTTTTACTAATTGGTATTTCACAACTTACTGAGCCTGATTACTATTTACAATTGATTAAATATTTTGATATAACTAAGTTCACTTTGAGTACTTAAAAACAATGGAACATGAGACACAAAGTCACCATAGTGATGAAAATGGTTATGCTCTGACAAAAAAAACAACAAAAAAACTCAGGAGCAAGTTTCAAAGGGTCCTTACAAATCAGAAAGAGTTGTAGGTGTAGACAGCTTTAGAGAAAAATCAAAACAAAATTGAATGCTGGCTGGACATTCAGGAGGCTGGCTGACAGGAAACACTGGGGGGCCAGCTGACAGGAGATATCTGTAGGATCCGGCCCAGACTGGGGACCCTCTGGAGGTTCGCTGGGAAATCACACAAATAGGTACTGGGACACTTGAAGTGGCTCTCAAGTTTGACCTGGAGGCTGCGCTGGGAGGCGCCGGGACCCCTGATGAAGGAGTGGAGGCCCCACCAGGGACCCTTGGCGGAGGCATGGAGGCTGCACACAGGACCCCAGAGACTGGCCTGCAGGCTTCACATGGGACTTTGGTGGTGGGCCGTTGCCGAACGCAAACCCCCTAGAACCTGGAGATGTTGGAGGGGCACTGCCTACCACAACTCTCCTAGAAACTGGAGCAATTTGAGGAGTGTCCTCCAGGACCCTCTCTGACCCTCAGAGTCACCAGCCAGCAGTGTCAAAGCTGATGTTAGGCTAGAGAACTGCTGGGATGGCTCTGAAACACCTATCCCCTGACACACTGCTGTCCTCAGGAGCGAAGCCAGAGGGAGACTGCCAGCTGGTCTGAGGCTGACAGCAAGGCTTAGCATGCTGCAGACTGGCTTGAAGTCTGATGGCTGGCTCTGCAGTGCACGAGGGCTCAGATGCAGGCAGGTGCAGCGATGCAGGACAGAGTTGTGGAGGAACCTATAGACTGTGACTGGTCCTTCTGCTTTGACCCTTTGTGGAGTTAAATCACTCCTTTAAACAAACAGATCCGATGAAAAATGTTCTGACTGTCCGGAAAAAAACAGAAAACCAGAGAGGACAGAGAATGTGTAGTCCAAATCAGTTGCTCTTTTAGCAGCAAGAAGATTACTCAGAAGCCTGTTGATGATCCTGTTCATTCACCTCTTGGAGAACTGAGGTGTTTCTGCTGGGGCAGCTGGGGCTCAGTGATTAGAGCGGTCGTCTCCCAATCGGAAGGTTGGTGGATCGATCCCGGCTTCATGTCGACGTGTCCTTTGGCAAGACACTGAACCTTATGTAGTCCCCCGATCTGTGTATTGGGCTGTGTGAGTTCTAGCCCCCACCCTCTCCCCCCGGTTCATATCTCAGGTTGTGTGAATGGGTAAATGTAAAACTTGTAGTGTGACTGAATGACTAGAAAAGCGCTATACAAATACAGGACATTTACCATTTGCTGGGTTCAAGTATGGATCAGAGCATTATGTCATTGTGGAATGCATAGAAATACAAGGGGAGACTCATGAATATGAAGTAAAAAACCTTTATTGATAAACAAAATGGGGTACTTACAAATAGTGTAAAGGCAACAGGGAGATGTAGATGGTACAGCTCTGACAAATGAAAAGGGATTCTTATCAGGTGTTCTGGAACCGACATACTCAGGCTAAGCAGGTTCTTGGTTAATTAACCGTTAGTTCAGGGTTTACCAAATGGTAAGTAGACCAGCATAGACTGGACCCCTGGATCATGACAAAATGTTTGTATATTATTATTTTGTTTCTTTGCTTTTATTATAGTTTAGTATATTTAATTTCTTCTTCTGAGTTTATAAAGTATTATTGAATTGAATTGAATTGAATTGAATTGAATTGAATTGAATTGAATTGAATTGAATTGAATAATAAAACGGGATCCTGGACACATGCAGCTGAAATGAGGAGCTTCATCCTCCTGGAGGGACTTTGCAGTACAGCTGCTGCTTTTCCACACAGAAAGGAATCAGCTGAGGTGGTTTGAGCATCATGCTTCCTGTCGTCTCACAGTAAAGGTTTTTGGGGCATGCCCCATTGGGAGGAGACTCAGGGATTATAAACTGTTGTTCATAAAGTAAAAGGAATAAAATAGCTTTAACAATTCTAATGAAATGAGTGTGGGAGTGTGATTTCTTGTTTTACCCAGATAACTCAGTATTTAATCATTGCACCTGGTTAAAGGTGATTACTGATGTGTATAATTAGGAATGAAAAGACAAATGTGTCTGAAACAAAATTAGTCTAACACTATGGACAACAGTGAACATCCACTATATCTGGGGAAATTATTGGGATGATCCCATTCCTGAGAAGAAGCATTACAGTGTGTTGCTAGGGATACGGTTGTTTTCTTCCTAAACCTGTTCCTGTTGTTTAGGACCCTGAGGAAAAGTTGAGAGGTAAAGCATTTAGAAGTGGAACGACACTGAACCTTTAAGCAGTGTTGTACCATGTGATGAAAGGTGTTCTGTATAAAAGGGTGTCTGACTGAACGATATCAGACTGTAGCATGTTGAAAGAGAGGGGCATCAAAAAGCTATTTATGACAAAGGTGTCAATGTATCTATGTTCCTGTCTGAACTTCATGTCAAACAAAGGTATTGAGTAGTTATAGTTCATGAACCAGTAGCTGTGAGGAAAAATGATGATGACATGTCTGATTACTGAAACCATTTGTCTCTTAGCCACCTGTAGAGGGTCATTTATAAAAGCACAGAACATACCAGAGAAATCAGTCAGAATAAAGGATCAAACTGATTTAAGACGACAGCTTATCTCTAACAATAATGGCGTGAGGTCCTTAGAGAACATGTAATGGACCTGAATGCAACAAAAATGTGACCTGCTCTGTCAGTACCATCATCAGCTTGTAGTTGGCCTGTTTTGGTCTTCTTGTCATTACCCACAAAGGTTTTACACATTTCTTGTATTAGGTACATATAGACCTTGTATAATCCATTCATGTATTTTTGAAACTTCCTTGATTTTCTTTATGGTTGTGGGGAAATAGTGCTTAACTTCTGTGGTTGTTACTTCACCAATCCATCCCTGTCCATTTTATACTGGTGTGTAAAATGTATTGAACAGCTTAAAATCAGTGCACATGTTTAAAGAAATGCAGTTTTCTAAAGTTGTGACATCCACAAATTAACTGAATCATTGATTGGCTTGGGTTACAGTTGTGAGAATGTTTTTTGTGTTGTTTCACTCGGATGGATACATAAGTTCCTCCTTTGGTTAGATTGAGTATACAAAAGTTCAGATAACTTCAGATAATGACACCTCCTCGGGCAGCTTCCCGCCTATACCACGGTCACTTACGAAAGAAATTAATATTAAATCAATTATTAATATGTAAGTGTTGGTTATTTATCATTTAGATCGTAAGTTTTTCACAAAAAGGTTGAGCGGACTATTTAATATCTCTTGTTGCAACACGTTGCCAAGGTAACCAGCCTAAAGACTGGTCTTTTGCGAAATTCTGTTCCCCTGAAATATTCTGTTTCCACTTTGTCGGAAGCACATGCAGCAGCAAGGCAGGTGGATCCCACATTCCACACAATGTTTGTAACCTTGCGCTGCAAGATGGATGCTCGTGAGATCTGGAGTTTTCCAAACCCACGAAAATCCGTCTTGTATTGAATACGTCTATTTCGGTTAAAAAAAATGTTTGAACCAATCATTGTGCTTTGGGACGGGTGTTCAGGTATGATTGACAGCAAGTGCCAGGCAGGCCAAGCAAAACAAACATGGCTGCAGGTGGATGTACCCAAAAAAGTTGCTATTGAATCTGTTTAGGACTAGAGACGATTTCTGAAATTGAAAAATGAGCAAAGGTAAGAACTTTGTCTGTTTCTTGATGGTAAAAATGTGTTTTGCTTTTCTTCGTGGTAACGATGTGTGTGTTTTACTCCCGAATGGAGTCGCAAGAGCTGGATTTACTGTGATTGGCTAAAGACAAATCATTAAAGGCAGACACTTGCTGGCTCGTCCTCTAGTCAGATTAAAATATTATGTTAGATTTCCCTCCCTTTTATAGACGGTTTCAAATGGAGCGGTTCCAGATGTATGTGTGTCTCCGACTCGACAAGAGCTGGGGCTACACATAGATCTGGCAGAGCCAGGTTACAATGGTTTGTGCTTGATACGTAATTTATATCGTGCCAAAACTTGTTGTTTTCTCCATGAATCTCATATACAATACAATATATCATATTTATTCAATTATTCTATCGAGTTTTTCCCGGTCCACGGTTGGTCTGAGTGATTAGTGTTTTCAAACATGTTTTGTTAACATTACACTTAAAGATAACTGATGTCAACTATTATAACTTCTGTGAATTTGAAGACATTTGCTCCTCATTTGTCAAAGTTGGGGGGGGGGCAGAATATTTCAGATAACTGAAGAATATTATTACGAAAAGTTTTAATACAGATTTTAAAAGCATACATGATTTAGTACTCTGTTGATGAAAGGACTCGAAAAGACTTGAATCTCACACTGTAGGTGTGGGACTTGACTTGAGACTTGCATGTCTTGACGACTTTCTATATTTTTAAAGTTATTACATTACTTATGTCCTGTTTTTAGTCTTGTTTTTACACATCAGTGATCACGTTTGACCAGGACAGGACTCTAGACTGAGAGTGATTGTTGCATTTTGCGACCATCTTGTCTCTGAGTGTGAGTAAATTTAAACATCACTCGCTCCAGAGCAAATGGCGATTTCTCAAAAAACTTCTGTAATGTAAACATGACTTGAAAGAGTGACAATATATGTTCGCGTGAGTGAGGTCATCAGACACATTTGGGACTGAGAACCTGCTGCGGACATGAAGAAAAAAACTGCTGCTGACATGATCCTGTAGAAACCAGGTGCTTTCGGCCAATCACAGCGAGCAATATTTATTTTACTCGCTGCGATTNGGCCGAAGGTGCCTGATTTCTACAGGATACGATTGGCTGAAGCAAGGCCGCCTTTGTGTTACAATCTCACTTTGAATGCGGAGGATCACGGCAATTTTACAGCTAAGAGCTTTAAATACAGTCACTGGCTGAGAGACAGCTCCGCTATCATGGCGAAGAGGACGATAGATCGTTTTTTCAGCCCAGCTCGTGATCAAACTTCATCTGTAGTTGATATTAGAGTCACAGACACCCAATCAGAAGAATCCGAAATACCCGCCTCCAGCAAAGTGAAAAAACTCCGACATGAGTGGATGTCGGAGTTCAAGTGGCTGAGGTATGACTCACGAAACGGCACAATGTCTTTCCTGTATTGATGTCTCTGTGGTCCTCAACACGCTGGGAAAACTGCTGAGAAACCAGGGACATCCCAGTTTAAACATGACATGGCCCGGGAAAGATGGAGCAGTAACGTTAGAAAAATATTTGCAGATTTGGTTTATCCAGATGAATAAATTATCAGCGGAGCATTTCTTTTACTAAACCGACACCTCAGTACATCACAGCGAGGTAGACTATGAGCTATAATCATATTTCCTTCTAAACGAGTCGTCCTGCACGCTGGGAGACTTTCATCAGCCTCTATGCAGCCTGCAGGTGCACCAAGGTGCAGGGACCGTCTATAAATTACAACACTGAAAATATATGACAGAGAAATATTCAGTTGCTTCATCTAGAACAGGTGTAGTGTCAATAAAATTGTTAATGTTTTTCATACTGGACTTCTTGGATTAGACATAGATGTTTTTCTTTTTTTAACAGCCTTAAATAAGTCAATCTTTAATAAAATAAAATTTTAATGTGTATGGTTGTAAAAAAGTCATTATGAATATTAGTTTGTTCTATCAGCTACATAAATTGATTTGGATTAAGGGCTGTTTTTAATCCAGTGATGTTTTATTATTAAAATGGGTCAAAAATATACTATTGCATGTTGTAGTACTACACAAGACACAGTACACATAACCATCTTCCCTTGATCTTACTGGTCTTTTTCATCATGTAATAACTGCATTGTAGCATCAGTCTCAGGTTTAGTTAGACGATGGTGGGACCTATTTTATTTAATCTACTACTAAACTGGTAAATGTGTAGGCTGTATATTTACCAGTTTAGTAGTAGATTGAATTTTAGTTTATGTGATTTGAGCAGGTTATTACAGGAGAACAAAAATATTTATTTCATAGAGGAAAGAAACAGAAAAAGCTGTGTGTGGATGCATGTGTAGCTTTTGTTTTATTATTTTACACTCTTACATCAATAGACATACAACCGAACTCACTCTTGGTGTTTTGCAATAATTGGGTGGTGATGGCCCGGGATGATCTCTACATTCCCAGCCTGAATTATTTTCTCAGTCCGATCCTGCACGATACCCTCGTAAAACACTGCAGTAGTATACAGCACAAACTGTGTCGTATGTATTTGGTCAATTTAGTGTATCTAGGGGCGCCACTAACTGACAGCAGATTTTTTTTAGGTTGGGGTGGACCGCGCGGATGCCTCTGGGTGCGCCCCTAAATTTTGGAAAATGCCGCTAGAAATTTCAGGTTAGGGGCTACAGTCCCCCTTGGACAAAATGTTAGTCTGGAGCCCTGCAGGTGCAGTGACCTTAGGGTGGGATTAGTTCTTTAGGATGTTTGTTGTCTTCTGAAGGTAGCTGGAAGGCAAAATATTTTCTAGAGCAGATGTGTGTGGTATTTATTTTTTTCTGTAGGTATTATTATTCTCTGCAGGGCCTTCTCATCAGCTGTAGTGTTTTTGCTGCACCACACCAGGATGCTATTGATCAGAGTAAGGGATGGGAAGATTACCTGACTCGTACCCATGTACAGACATACAGTGGGGCAAAAAAGTATTTAGTCAGCCACCAATTGTGTAAGTTCTCCCACTTAAAAAGATCAGAGAGGCCTGTAATTTTCATCATAGGTATACCTCAACTGTGAGAGACAAAATGAGGAAAAAAAATCCAGAAAATCACATTGTCTGATTTTTAAAGAATTTATTTGCAAATTATGGTGGAAAATAAGTATTTGGTCACCTACAAACAAGTAAGATTTCTGGCTTTCACAGACCTGTAACTTCTTTAAGAGGCTCCTCTGTCCTCCACTTGTTACCTGTATTAATGGCACCTGTGTGAACTCGTTATCAGTATAAAAGACACCTGTCCACAACCTCAAACAGTCACGCTCCAAACTCCACTATGGCCAAGACCAAAGAGCTGTCAAAGGACACCAGAAACAAAATTGTAGACCTTCACCAGGCTGGGAAGACTGAATCTGCAATAGGTAAGCAGCTTGGTGTGAAGAAATCAACTGTGGGAGCAATTATTAGAAAATGGAAGACATACAAGACCACTGATAATATCCCTCGATCTGGGGCTCCACGCAAGATCTCACCCCGTGGGGTCAAAATGATCACAAGAACGGTGAGCAAAAATCCCAGAACCACACGGAGGGACCTAGTGAATGACCTGCAGAGAGCTGGGACCAAAGTAACAAAGGCTACCATCAGTAACACACTACGCCGCCAGGGACTCAAATCCTGCAGTGCCAGACGTGTCCCCCTGCTGAAGCCAGGACACGTCCAGGCCCGTCTGCGGTTTGCTAGAGAGCATTTGGATGATCCAGAAGAGGATTGGGAGAACATCATATGGTCAGATGAAACCAAAATAGAACTTTTTGGTAGAAACTCAACTTGTCATGTTTGGAGGGGAAAGAATGCTGAGTTGGATCCAAAGAACACCATACCTACTGTAAAGCATGGGGGTGGAAACATCATGCTTTGGGGCTGTTTTTCTGCAAGGGGACCAGGACGACTGATCCGTGTAAAGGAAAGAATGAATGGGGCCATGTATCGTAAGATTTTGAGTGAAAACCTCCTTCCATCAGCAAGGGCATTGAAAATGAGACGTGGCTGGGTCTTTCAGCATGACAATGATCCCAAACACACCGCCCGGGCAACGAAGGAGTGGCTTCGTAAGAAGCATTTCAAGGTCCTGGAGTGGCCTAGCCAGTCTCCAGATCTCAACCCCATAGAAAATCTCTGGAGGGAGTTGAAAGTCCGTGTTGCCCAGCGTCAGCCCCAAAACATCACTGCTCTAGAGGAGATCTGCATGGAGGAATGGGCCAAAATACCAGCAACAGTGTGTGAAAACCTTGTGAAGACTTACAGAAAACGTTTGACCTCTGTCATTGCCAACAAAGGCTATATAACAAAGTATTGAGATTAACTTTTGTTATTGACCAAATACTTATTTTCCACCATAGTTTGCAAATAAATTCTTTAAAAATCAGACAATGTGATTTTCTGGATTTTTTTTCCTCATTTTGTCTCTCATAGTTGAGGTATACCTATGATGAAAATTACAGGCCTCTCTGATCTTTTTAAGTGGGAGAACTTACACAATTGGTGGCTGACTAAATACTTTTTTGCCCCACTGTACATGCACAATATTTTTTTCTCATTAGTTAGACCTGCTGATTAAGAGGAGAACTACAGCAGTACTAGTTCAAACAGCAATAAACACTTAAACTTCTTTACCTGATCATGTCAATCAAAAGCACAGCTGAAACACAGGGGAGGCTGTGGCTCAGTGGTTAGCGTGGTCGTCGTCCAACCAGAAGGTGTTGGTGGATCAATCACGGCATCCAACACCACATGTCAAGGACTCTTTGCGCAAAACACTGAACTCCATGTATCCCCCCGATTTGTGCATCAGGTTGTATGAATGTTAGCCCCTCCCCTCTCCCCCAATTTATGTATCAGGTTGTGTGAATGGGTGAATGTAAAACTTGTAGTGTGAAAACATTTTAAATGGTCTGAATGACTAGAAAAGCACTATACAAATACAGGGCATTACCATTTTACCAAAAAAGAAACATTAAATTATGATTTAGTGTTTATAACAAAGAAAACACATTTTGCTGATTACTGCTGTGCTCCTAAAGGACTGCTGCTATCTGGCAACTTTTTGGTCATTTAAACACAACTTGTATTTCAAAAATAGGTTGGGATTTGTTATAAAATAAAAAAAAAAAAACCATAATGCTAAGCAAAGTTCAAAAACCCATATGTATGTTATTCCCAATTGAACAAAACCAGCTTATCAGATATTGAAATTTTGATATTTTTAACAATTTCATTGAAAATATCTGTACATCTTCCAAATAATTGCAGCAACACATCTCAACATAGTCAAAAACATGGCAATATTTACTATTGTGTTGCCTTTCCTTGACTGTTAACGTATAGGATGTTAGGAGATCAACTGCTGGAGTTTTAGGAGAGGAATGTTGTTTCAATCTGGAATGGCACAACAAATCGTAGCGGCTTATTGGAATAGCTCTTGGCTAATGCTGGCAACTTTTATAATTTGAGTATTTCTTGCTTTTTTTCTTTTGTAAACATTACTCTTTTTTTTCTGGTTTGAATTCTGAGCTGAAGGAGTTCTTTTTGCTGAATATGTCAGCTGTTATGATGCTTAACCAAAGCAATGAGAGACTTGTTTACAAGAAGAACCACTAGTGGACATTTCTAGGCTCAAATAATACTCAAATTGAGATCCAAAATTCCTGATTACTTAAAAAAAATGGCATGTCATCCAAGACATGTCATTGTGAAATATCATCTTTGAAATTAAGATATTGAACCCTTAGCTGGTGAAGAAGCAGCTGGAGACACAAAACAGGAGCAAAACAGCTGGTCCAGATGGTGTTAGTCCCAGAGTCTTAAAGGCTTGTGCAGATCAGCTATGTGGGATTCTGCAACGTATCTTCAACCTCAGCATCACTCAGGAGAAGATACTAGTTATATGGAAATCATCCTGCTTTGTTCCAGTACCAAAAACATCTGATCCATTGTCCCCTAAAGACAACAGGCCTGTTGCCCTGAACATTCCACATCATGAAAGTCTTGG
The DNA here is from genome assembly GCA_006937955.1 of Pachypanchax playfairii. Classification (NCBI taxonomy): domain Eukaryota; kingdom Metazoa; phylum Chordata; class Actinopteri; order Cyprinodontiformes; family Aplocheilidae; genus Pachypanchax; species Pachypanchax playfairii. The sequence continues at coordinate 225,574 of SSNP01000186.1, read as the reverse complement.
AGAGACTCATGTTGGTCCACCTAAATAAGAAAACAAGCATGTTTCATGTTGGGAAAGATACAGAATTTCTTTGCTGCATTAACAGCTTTCATTCAGTATTTCATATAGAAAAGGACAGTATTACTGTAGGTGTCAATGTTGTCCTGTCATGTACCTATTCAGATGCTCCCTCTAGCCAAACGTGTATCACTTTAGTTGCTAGATTTGTGTGCTGATGATGGGTAAATATGGTCTTTTCTGTTTTCACCTCTTGTCGCGAAATGGACAACGCAGTTTTTTTGGTTTGGCTTGTTAAAGTCACCTGCAGTTCCAAGGACTCTGTCCATGTTGTCCCTCTGTTGTTTTACTGACAGCAGTTAGCTGTGGTCTCAGGCTGTAGCAGTGTTAACTTGAGGGAAAATATAAAAAGCAATTATAATGATTACAAAGTACTCTGTAGAGGGGATGACACTTTTTCATCAAATAGTCTGTGTATGTCCGGGGAGCAATTAGTGTCAGTGATTTTGGCGTCTGTTTACTAGCTGTTATTTATTTACACACTCAGTCCATCTCCTCTGCTCTTACCCTAGATGTTTGTCCTGTTGATGCAGTGTGTAGTGTGGCCTGTTAGCTGGATAGCCTCTATTGGGATCAGTCAGTTGAGCAACATTTCTGTGAACATCATAACAAAGTAGTATTTCATGTTCTTCTGAACAGATGGAGAGTGTTAACTAGGCCTGGGTGAAAATTATCACAATCTATTTTTCCATATTGTTTGATATCGTTTTTTATCATGATTTTTTAAATATTGCCCGTTTAAAGCACCTCAAAATGCAAAAATAAAGAAACCAGATATTAGTCAATCTTTTTATTAACATTCTGAGTCTTTTTAATGACAAAGATACAAAATAAACAAATTGTCATCTCTGGGATTATTAAGAAACCCTGAAATGTAAACTTTATCATTCTCTGTGATGCTACATATTACACATGTACTGTATATGCTGTTCACACCATAGCCACTGGCACGTTATATTAAATAACAGTACTGTTTATTTACTTTGTAGATACAGAATTAAACATTGCAAACAAATAAAACATAAAATTTAGTCACTGAATAGTCAGATCAGACAGTAACACACACAAAGATCAAAAGACTGGGATCTATTTCGATGTCTTCAGCTCCATGTTTGGCCGTTCTGCTGCTTAATTTCCACAGCAGTGAATCACAAAATGTGCCACACTTCTTCTTGTAGTTTAATGTTGGCGGGCAAACAATGTGCAGGGAGCATTACCGCCCCCTAATGGGCCTGCACACTTCCACTATGTTTGATTGATAAAATAGCCTCATAGCTGATCACTGTGATCAAACTGAAAATAATCGTGATTACGAAGTTCACCCAGCACTAGTGTTAACTCATCAATTTAGTTTGAAAGTGATCATACATTTGCTTTAAAGAGACTCTGCAGTGGAGGTTTGTGCAAGGCTCATGCTTACATGTACTGGCTCTGCCTTCTGTCTCTGCAATGCCTCCATCCCGTGATTTGACTTTCTCAAACAGAATAACATCTTTTCGACATGTCTTACCACTTAGTTGTTTAAGTAATGAGAAACAACTCATTGCACCAGTTGGAGTTGAATAATGTGTTGCTAGCTGAAAGATAATCGCCCATGCAGTAATTATCCAATAGTAGCTCAAATCGGAAAATACCTGAAACATAACAAGAAAATACACACAAATATGCCCATTTTGTTGAATTGTGTGCATAAACACTACCAGTAAAAAGTTTTGACTCTTTTTCAATGTTTCATTTTAATGGGGAAGTGAATCCAAACCCTTGACTCGTAATGTATCAGAATCAGTCAAGAAGAGGTCAAGGATTTTATCATACAACATACTATGTTGTTGTTTGTTGAATAATTTCTCAACCTTTTTTGTCTCAACAGATTTCCTGACCATTGCGACAATACTAGGAACAGGAATCTTAGGTAAGTTTTTACCATTTGCATGTGAAATTCATAAATAATAATTTCACATACCTCAGTGGCAGAAAATTGCTCATATTATTTTCTACTTATCACGACTAACTCAGTCCAGAACTCCATTATGTCAACTTTCCACTGGACACTTCTAGATCATCACATTTTGTCAGACAGAACTGCCTTACAATGAATTGTTGACAGTAATCCTTCGTGGTGGTGACTAATGTTCCCCATGCCCCAAAATAATAAGGTTTCAAACCCTGAAGGTTGTGTGGGACTGTAATATATCCAGTTAGTAATTTGTTTGTTTTAGCCAAATTAAATCACCTTTAAGCTGTTTTTCAGGCTGTGAACACCACAAAAGAAATTTACCAGCTAGTGAGAAAACATCAACAATACAGTCTCAGCATCTAATTTGACCAACATGCGATTAATTTGATGCATGTTACCAAATCAAGATGTTCAACATTTTTTTCATTTAATCCACTAAACTCAAGAGGAATCAGGCACACGGAATCAACTCTTACAATTAGTTTTCAGTGCTCTGGGGTTTGTACTATAGCAAACTCTTTTTAGGGATTTAATAACATCTTCATGAGATTTGGTCAGACTAATTTTACGAGCATTATATCAGTAAACTCTTCAGCATAAAAGTTGTTGGAAATTACAGGATGTGATTGTGCTCAGACTTCTCATGTAGAAAAAGAAAACAATATTAAAACGTTCTATTCCAGAAGAACCTGGTGGCAACAGGAAGGCACTAAATTTATAGAGTTATACACCTGGCTGGGTCTATGGACAAGTCCTTAGCAGATGATTTTTGATGATTGGCTTTTTTTTTCAGAGCAGTATTTACTTGATTCTCACATTTGTACTTTAACTTTAAAAAGACAAAAAAGCCATTTATATTTCCTAAATCAGAATACAATACATGCAATATCAATTTGTGTTTTATAATATCATAAAGGTATGTTTGGACTGCAGTAAATTATGGGATGTAGAGCGTAAAAGCAAGGTTAGAAATTTAACAGCCTAATAATATATCTGACCAATGTGATGAATTCTTATTGCCCTAGAGCTGCATACAATTTTTAGAAGATGGTTGCCAAGATGCTGAAGTACTTGGAGCGTGTTTTGTGCATCAGGATTATGAAGAAGATGGAGAGGCATAAAGAAAACAGGAATTTATCGTAATTCATATTACCATTGCATGTTTTTCCAATATTGTGCTGCTCTCTTTGAAGCAGAGTTTTTAATACAACAAATCAAAAATCATCTTTAAATGTGTTTATTATTTTTAAAGATTGTTTTTGATTAGTTTTTTGTTGACCATTTATTTTTATTTGACTAAAGTTGCTGTAGTTAGTACATTTAAATATGTTATTAAGTGCGGCAAACACCAAAGAAATATTTGTGGAGGGGAACATTACACGGGACATTACATTTAAATACTTTCTTTTTAGCCAGGTTTTCATATAGCTCCAAGTCCTTGTTCAGCTACTTAAATCTCATATTGAAATTAGCACTATCAATTACAATATTATGCAAAGCTAGAGCCAGTGTGGTGAGTGGTGCCTGAAAGCAAAATATGAGATGGCACAGAAAGGGACACTTATAAAGCATACACTAATATATAAAGTACTTGCCCCATTCAGATTTTACTCACGCTTGCAAATTTCAGATAGAAAAAAACTCCATATAAAATCCAACAAAGGTAACCTGGCTAAATACAATTTACAGATTTCAAATGATTATTTCATTTAGAAATGGGAAAAATCTATCCAAACTAACCTTGCCCTATAAGAAAAAGTAATTGCTCCGCTTCAGATGAAAAAGAAAAGTCATTGACATCACTCTGTAAAAGGATTACAAACGCCCTTTCTAAGGCTTTGGGATGCCAGTAAACTCTAGTTAACAACTAAAAACATTGTTTCTATCTTTTTTATTATTAAAATTTATGATAATGTTTAAATCATTCAATTCATTAGCTGTGATGTGTAGCCGTGGCAACAAGAAAGGTGTTTAAAAGCAAGAGCAGCTAAGGGACATTTCTAATTGTCAAACAATACTCCAATTGAGACCCCCGTAGTGATCACCATGGGATAGTATTTTGTAATGATACAGATCAATCCTCTATGCAGATTAGTGCTTTATATCATGCAGGGCTGCCACAAACGATTGTTTTAATAACAGTTTTTTTTAGCGATTAGGCGACTAATTGTGCCATGCGTAAAGTCTAGCCTATTGCACCACGATGCAGCTGCACTAATGTACCAATACTCTTTTTTTAACACTATAATGTAGCGGTGTACAATAAATCATTAGCGTTTGTAAAGTTAGAGCAAGTACGTGACATACGTTTGCTAATGGTAATGACATCATCATTGCTAAAGCTGTAGTGTTATGTGTGAATATTGAAGTGCGCTCTTACTCAGTGTGTTACTTTAATTTGAGGGTGATTATTGGAGTGCGAAGCAGCGCACATGAGACGCGTTCCAGAATCGTAGTGTGGCGAGCATTACGTTGCAGTTCTATTTTTTACGCTGCACGCTTCTAAAATGCGTTAAGCTCAGCAGTTTAGTTTGGACCCGACAGGAAATCAGGCGTTCGTGAAACGTGAAATACCCGGAAGTTTCAAAATAAAAGGACACGTGCGGATTTCCATTTGCGAGACTACGAGAAAGTACAGTACCTGTGATGGCTTTGAAGTCCGTAGGTGGTGTGAAAATAAGCCACACACCTTCTGGATACATGTTGTACTGTTTGTTGTGTGCACTGATGAAATCACAATCATTCGCTATTCTCATGAGATTTCGTGATCTTCCGGGACCAGCTGGATGTAATGCTTGCACAAGGGATAAGTTCATGTAAAATGCTCCTGGTGGGAAGGGACACATAGCTGATTACGCAAGAAAAATGCTGCGGCCTGCTGATACGTCCAGTAGAAAGGAGGTGTCAATAAAACAGTTTATTAGTGTCACAGACACCTTTCTGCCTGACATGTCTCTTTCCACAAAAATACAATTTTCTCTACTTTTTGTTTTGAAATTGGTGAATTTTGAAAAGAGTTGCTCTTTTCTAAAAGAATAAGTTAATACGTTTAAACTATAATATAATAAATAATGTTAGATTTTTAATAAATCATTACAAACCTATGGCTGTGTGAAGTCTGTGCCTAAAGCATTGGAGCCTTATCCAGTTTTTGAGCTGGACTGCCTTCTTGATGTTGGCTCTGTTGTGATGGTGATCAGCTTCTTTTCGTCAAGGCTCCAGGACTGCAGGGCCTCGAGTAAGCCATCTGCAATAATTTTGGCTGTGTGATTTTCAGGGAAAAAACTCTTTTGTAAACAATGGCTTTGTAGCTCCCAGTCAATATTAATGAAATTAATGGTAAAGCTTAGGTATGGCTCGACTAAACCACAGATCTGTTGTTGTGGAGTAGTCAGAGACTGTATCCAGCTTGGTCAAAAATTTTGCTCTGTGTTCTATGTACATGGTGGGTATGACCGTTTTGCTGAAATTTTTACAGTCCGGCAAGACGTATCTGGGATACAACATTTTCACCATTGTCTTGAAGCCATCTTCCTCCACAGTATGTATAGGAACCATATCCTTGACGAGGTGGAATGTAATTGCGTTAGTTATTTCGACCCACCACTTGCTCTTTTTCTCATAAGCAGTCCCTTTAACAAATGTGTCTTTAATGGATGTCTGACTGCTAATTCCAGATTTAGCTTTGGAGGTGGAGGGTGCAGATCTAAGCTTAAGGCGTTCTTGATACTTCGATACGTGTTTTCAGCTAAGGTGGTGAAGCAAGTTGCTAGTATTACCGCAGCCGGCTACCACTTGTGCTCAACTGCATTTGCAAATTATAGTTGTTTGGTGCACGTCCAACCTTTTGAAGCCAAAGAAATTCAATACTACAGACGTGGCTCCTCTTTTTGGAACAAGTTGTTCTGGGTCAGTAATCTATGCGTCGCTGTTACAGCCCCCGCCAGCAGCCATTCTTCATTCAAAACTTTCATATATGTGGTCTTAGCGTGTAGCATTCAAATTGGTCCCTGCAGAAATATGTTCCCACTGTCAACGTTCCGGATGTTGTATTGGCTATTCACTGGTATAGCAGTGTGTGAAAAATTCATATCATAACCAAAAAAAAAAAACACTGATTTTTGGAAAAGAACCAGTATACCGCCCAGCCCTGGAGGTATTTGGGAGGTATTCATACCATTAGATTATGGTATGTCATAGTGTGATGGTCTGGGGCTGCTTTGTTGCTTCAGATCCTAATTGACCTGCTGTGATTGATGAAACCATTAATTCTGCTTTTTACCAGAAAATCTTGAAAGAGAATATCCAGACATAAGCTTGTGACTTTAAAGCTGCAATGCAGAGTTTTCCTTTTCAGAAATCGAATGTATGACTTTAAGAAATTCCATAAAAAGTGATAGTTTGACCCGGTTCTGTAATATAATGTAGGAAAAACTGATTTTTTTCTTTCTCAAAGCCCCTCCCATAGCATAGCATAACCAGCTAGACTGTACCACCTACAACCCAAGTTTAGGAAGTCATTTATTTCACACGACTCTACGTTGATTTGGATAACTTTTCCCCTGAATAAATAAAGTTATCATTTTTAATAAATATTTTGTATCAGAAACAATTAATGGTATAGTGGAGGATTTTTCTGAATTTTAGGAGAGAACTGCCCTCACCACTTTTTGGAAAAATGCGCATGTGCGACACTCACAGTTGCACATGCATGCTCTGTTTAGCATATTTATTATGTACATTAAATTAGAATCACATTCCAAAACATTTCTGAATTATTTTGATTACAAGGTCTTCCAGTAACAATAGCACATGCTGGACTCGTGCCTTTCCTGGTCTCCTTCCTTATTGGCTTCATCATTCAAGTAAGTAATAAATAATCTTAGTGGTATGATTATCTAAAGGGAAAAATAAAATTAGAAGCTCAAAATATGTATTAATAATCTTCCTTTCTTCCTAGGCTTTGCTTATTTACCTTTTTGTGGAACTTCTTCAAAAATGTCAGGTGGTTCAGCTGGAATCGCTAAAGGTCAGTAAAGGAAACTAACAAATGTGAAGACTCTCTTGATGGCACCAAGTAAATGTTGATGTATAAACATCATTGACAAAAGATAAGCTACTTTCAAGACCTTAAGTAATATACAGATGCACCCAAAGTTGTTGGTACCCATCGACCTCATTAAAAGAATGGTGATTCAATTAAAATAAACCAAATAATGTGTAATGTGTAATGCTTTTATTATGTTATAGAGTAAAATTCCCCCAAAATTAAACAAAAAATTTAAATAACTGATTTATCGTTTATTTTGGAAACGTACTGTATAGTTAAACAATACAGGGCTGCCAACTTTTGGAGAGCTGTAGGAGTGAGATTTTGTTTTTGTCTTTTTTGGTGGGTGGGTTTACCGGCGCGCACTGTCTGAAGAACATTAGGTTTTGCAAAAATTACACACTCAGCCTGTCAGAAAGAACTGGGCCATGTGGTAATTCAAAGTGCACTATAATTCATCTAATTAAATGATTCATTCAGCTAGCAACAATTATGCAATTAGCTCACGGTGGTTCCATAGTGTACAATATATCTTCAAATAAATATAGATGAATATCAAAGCATTAAAGTATATAATTCCCAAAACACTCTTAAAGTGCATGTAAAGTGCATCAATTTGAAACATTACCCATGAAACAATATAACTACACAACTTGGCTTTAAAATACCATGGAGAATCAACATAACCAATAGACAAATAAAACCATTTATCTTTGGTAGCATATCAGTTACTAGGATGTTCAAAAGGAAAAGGCTTGTAAAATACAGGATAGCCAGCATGTACTTTGTAATGGGCCAAAGGTAAGCTAATCGGGCCATGTAAGTCAATAGGAAGCCCTAATGCTAACAACCATGCAGCACAAACACTCACCAATTCCGTTCGTTTTAATACTTCTTCGATCGTTGTTTGTTTGTTTTTTTATCATCGTGAGAAAATGTATGTGTGGCATGAGAGCGTGTGAAGACAGTCAAATGCGTGTGTCTCACACTCATTGTGTGATTTTTGGCTGCCCTGCAATATGTACAGATTTGTTTGTACTTTTAAAGAGTTTTAGCTAAAAAATGGGAACGGAAGTAATCTACCAGGAAGTACCAGGTCTCCTAGGTCTATAATGGATATGATAATAATTGATACCACGCCTGACCACACCTGATGTGTTGAGATGTTTATCACTAAATAATAATTTTTGGTTGTCTTAGACAGGTGTTGCAGAGTGTATCGTGATGGACCATGTAAATACACAGAATCCAGGTGTCACAGAAGATGAAGAAGATGAGGAGGAAGAAGAGGCTGAAAGTGCAGCAGCAGGTTTATATATATTTTTTTTTCTTAATGGTCGTGGCTAATAAATACTATATGCTGTCCACATATATCTTTATCAGAGTCAAATGAGCAACTTTTTTAACCAAAAGACACAGGCGCTTTTCATGTATATTTCATATTATAGTCCTAATGCTTAAATGATCTAAGGATCATAATGAATTAATAGATAAATTAATGCAGGATGGGTCTTGAATGCATTTTGGTCAACATCAACTAATCAACCTTAGTAGCAACCATAGACATTTATATAAACACTAGATGCCTTGTCCCCACTGTTGGCCAATGGGAGCGAACATCCACAAACGGCGGCCATATTACTTCAGTGAAGTCTCTTACTCATCACACACTGTTTATGCTGCATGAACTTTTTATATAACTATAACTTTCCCAAATTCACACCGATTTTCAGATGATTTGGGTTTACATAAACATCAGCGATGTAGTTATGACACTACATACTTATGAATAGTTATATAGTATTAATATTATGAATATGTTATACCAAAGCTTCTAGAGCAGAATTATAACCGTGGACTCATATGAAAATACACAGGTGCAATAAATGTAAACAGGTTTTTATATACAATTAATATTTAGGTTGCTAAAACTCAGTGTACCAAATCTATCTATCTATCTATCTATCTATCTATCTATCTATCTATCTATCTATCTATCTATCTATCTATCTATCTATCTATCTATCTATCTATCTATCTATCTATCTGTCTGTCTGTCTGTCTGTCTGTCTGTCTGTCTGTCTGTCTGTCTGTCTGTCTGTCTGTCTGTCTGTCTGTCTGTCTAGACACACATATATAAAATAGGATTCATTAACATACAAGAACATTACTAATATAAGATATGTTAAGATAGTGTTTGGTTTGAACGTGCTAATTCCAATATATTAAAACATATTTACATGTTGACGTCATCACGTTATAATATATCATAAAATATTCACTTCATTGTCTGAAACATCTTGGACATGAAAGTGACATTTATTTGCAAAACAAATTAGTTACAAGATTTCCTTTTATAAAGATAGGCTACAGGAAGAAATACAGTGTTGTGCTCGCTGCAGATCAGAGTCCTGTCAGAAGGACAAAACCAGTTCCTCCTCATCTCTCTGGTTTATGGAAACCTTAAAAACATGTGAAATGTATAAATCAGTTATTGACCGGTATTTTAAATACATTAAGTAACTAACAATTATCCTCAGTATAATAACATCTTATAGGTGACAGATGATCCCAAGGGTTTTTGGGTTTTTTTGTTGTAAATCATATAACTTTATAACTCGCGCTATAGTAGCTGTGATCCACAACTGCACGATGCATGATTAAGTAGTTTTTCAAAAAGAAAAGCTGCAATTTGACCTGTTCATGCCTTCAGAATTAGTCATGTTAAAAACGTTTGTAAAACAGCAAACCATTTGATTTCAGCAAGATAAGAGTGTTTTGGAAGGTGTTTACTGACCTTCCATTCACTACAACACAGTCTGCCAGAGAGTTTCACTGTAGCAAGATGGCCGCCGGTGATGCCGTCTGAAATGCCCTCATGAGGGTAAGATAAGATNTTAATATTATGAATATGTTATACCAAAGCTTCTAGAGCAGAATTATAACCGTGGACTCATATGAAAATACACAGGTGCAATAAATGTAAACAGGTTTTTATATACAATTAATATTTAGGTTGCTAAAACTCAGTGTACCAAATCTATCTATCTATCTATCTATCTATCTATCTATCTATCTATCTATCTATCTATCTATCTATCTATCTATCTGTCTGTCTGTCTGTCTGTCTGTCTGTCTGTCTGTCTGTCTGTCTGTCTGTCTGTCTGTCTGTCTGTCTAGACACACATATATAAAATAGGATTCATTAACATACAAGAACATTACTAATATAAGATATGTTAAGATAGTGTTTGGTTTGAACGTGCTAATTCCAATATATTAAAACATATTTACATGTTGACGTCATCACGTTATAATATATCATAAAATATTCACTTCATTGTCTGAAACATCTTGGACATGAAAGTGACATTTATTTGCAAAACAAATTAGTTACAAGATTTCCTTTTATAAAGATAGGCTACAGGAAGAAATACAGTGTTGTGCTCGCTGCAGATCAGAGTCCTGTCAGAAGGACAAAACCAGTTCCTCCTCATCTCTCTGGTTTACGGAAACCTTAAAAACATGTGAAATGTTATTGACCGGTATTTTAAATACATTAAGTAACTAACAATTATCCTCAGTATAATAACATCTTATAGGTGACAGATGATCCCAAGGGTTTTTGGTTTTTTTTTATTTGGGTTTACATAAACATCAGCGATGTAGTTATGACACTACATACTTATGAATAGTTATATAGTAGTTGTAAATCATATAACTTTATAACTCGCGCTATAGTAGCTGTGATCCACAACTGCACGATGCATGATTAAGTAGTTTTTCAAAAAGAAAAGCTGCAATTTGACCTGTTCATGCCTTCAGAATTAGTCATGTTAAAAACGTTTGTAAAACAGCAAACCATTTGATTTCAGCAAGATAAGAGTGTTTTGGAAGGTGTTTACTGACCTTCCATTCACTACAACACAGTCTGCCAGAGAGTTTCACTGTAGCAAGATGGCCGCCGGTGATGCCGTCTGAAATGCCCTCATGAGGGTAAGATAAGATGAGATAAGATAAGATAAGATAAGATAAGATAAGATAAGATAAGATAAGATAAGATAAACTTGGGGAGATACATACAGCACCAATAATGAGTCCTCATGAGGCGCAGCTTGAGATTGAAAAACAAAAACTACCTCTGCGGGGGAAACAATGACAAACAAGACTCTGTGAGGACTGTTGGGGGGGGGGCTATGAGTGCAAGAGGTTATGAAGAATACCTTTGCTGAGCCACATATCAGATGTTCTACAGTCTGTTTACCAGTCCGGGCATCTGAGCGGTGGGGGGTGGCTGTGTGTCTCAGTATGAGATGTTCTAGGGGATTTTGTTATTGGCCTTGACGGCCAGCCGAAATGAGGTAAGAGAGATAGGCAGAGTTGAGGAATTTAACAGTTCTTTGAGTCTAAATCCCAAACAGCCAAATTAGACCAAAATTACATAAAAAGCAGCCAATCAATTGATCAATCACTTCTCCACTCCAAGCCGAACCTGCAACTTCCCTTCCTTCCAGTGAGATCCAGCAGTGCACCCAGTTTGCGACTCCGCTCCAGAACCTCATCAGTCTCATCAGCCGTTTGCGGTCCCG
>SSNP01000186.1:141112-213900 GCA_006937955.1 Pachypanchax playfairii | reverse complement strand
TAAGATAAGATTTTTACAGCCTGCTGTTTGCGGTACTGATTCGAGACATTCAGTTTGCGATCCAGATCTCCCAATCTTTTAGTCCAGGTTTTGCCAGATGAGGCCCAAATGTTCCACAACTTTAGAATTTGTAGATATGTCAGGTAACCGCAAGCACCAATCAGCAGGTATCCCACAATCAATAGTCTAAATATATACAGATCCTCCACACCTTCGACAGCCAGAAAAGACAGGCATACTATCTTTCATTGCCCCAGGAATCCTTGGTAAACCCGGCCGGAAGTGTCGATTCTGGGCATGACGGCTCCCCCTTGGTCAGCCTTAAAGGTACAATATAGAATATTTTCATAAAAAGCAATATTTTTAACAAAATAATGCCTCCACAGGTTGTCTAGAGGGGTGTAGAATGAAAATACACCGTTTCTTTAGAAATTATATTTGAAGTAAAATATAAGAAAATATTTATTCTGACGGGCATGACATTGGCATTTTGTTAACATCTACCAGCCAATAGTTGGCAGAGCACCACAAGGCATCAGTCTACGACAAAATTAAAAATTTGTGGATTTATAGCAATTCTATTTGCCATCAAATGCACCCAGTGAGCACAGAGGAGAGACCATGGATCGGTTTGGTCACTAGAACTGTACTATCATATGAACGTGAAATTTTGGGTTATCATTGGAACAGAATCTATTCTAAAACATGCATGTTTTGGAAACCCTATGTAAAAATGTTCTGAAATTATCAACATCTCCAATAGATTCACATAAAATTTTTATTACATTTGCAGCAGCTATCAGCTGTCACACATGCTCTGTGCGCCATAGCTTTCTCATTGGCTGAGGCTTTCTTACTCCTACACCAAGTGGCTGGAAGCTTCAAAGTTTCTCTTGGAAAATTATAGTGTATTTTTCTTGTTTAAATAGTGATAAAGAAATCTGATGGATGTTTGTAGGTTTTCTAACCTTCCATCCATCAATCTATTCTACCTGTTTGCTTCTGTACACAGGTTGGCAGTTGTTTTAATAGACATTTTTGACATCATAAACCCTTTCAGCATCACTTTCATCAATAGCTACGTTTACATGCGCCAAATTTCCCCAATCTGATTAAAATCTTGGTCGATCTGAATTCCCAAATCCCTGTTTACATGGACACTAACTGAAATGATCTGATCATGTCATGAGTACACATGCACCAAGCACTCAATCAGGTTAAATGAGTTGAGCATGCGCACAGCGAGTTGTCTTTCAACGGGGAAGAAAAAAAGTAAACAAACTCTGTCCTTTCTGTGCGTCTTTCCCGCCCCATCGTGTGCTCGAGCTGACTCACGTTATCCCCAATATGGACCTTCTGCAGGTGATTACCTTTATGTTTGGGTTTTTACTGGTCGCATTAACCAAGCTAGAGGCTGAATACATATTACTACTGCTCCTCCACCACAGGAGAGGAGAGCAGGATGACAGGATGACTGCACCAGCAGACCACTTCTGTTTACTTCCCGCTATGTTTTCTACTTGGGTCTGCGAAAGCGGAAAGACGTCACGCTGAGGTTGTATGCGTGCGCATTGGGCTTTTTTCACCCTTTCTTTCCGAATGGGTGTGTACATGCACGTCTATCCGAATGAAGATCGGACAAAACCACCCCTCTCGATCGGAAGTAAATTTAATTCTGATCAGGCTGCATCGGATCAAAACATTCTGATTGACATGTTTACATGACGTATTTTTTATCCGATTGGGCGTTTATTCCAATAAAATGTGCCCATGTAAACGTAGCTAGTGTTAACAATATAAACAGGATGTACAAGTGGAAGTGGTAGAATCTGTTTTGGCACAATCACAGTCTATCCTTTCAGCATTTATGAACAGGAGAATAGACAGATGTCTACTGGATAAAGGAGATGTGGGGTGGTGTGGTGAAGTCAAAAGTTATCCTTTGCTGAAGTTCACTGTTTGTAAAAAAACAGTCTAAGTTCTTTTGAAACTAACTCTGTACATTTGTCTGCCTCAGATACTGGTTTACTACAGACCAGTGCTGCAGTTCTGCATGACCAAGCTGAGAACCTACAACCTAACCTTCACCTGCTAGGTCGCCTCTTCTTGTCCCGGCCCATGAGCCATGCTTTCAACTTCATTCTCCTCTTTCAGTTGTAAGTTATCATGGCAGACATAAAATTATACATAAAATATGTGTGGGAGAAATTTGCTAAATATATATGCATTTTTTCTATCATTTTAATCTGTTTTGTATTCAGGTTAAATTAAATAGTCAATGTACTGTATGCCCCTCCTGGGTTTTTGTCGTGAAGCGTTGGAATATATATTGTATATTCATTGCATAACCAAGGGTGTCCTAAAATAAGTGTTTAGAAGTGTATGTATATGCATGTTTTTAGCATTAAAAGGGGGAATTATAGTTGACTTACCGGCTTAACCCTGTTTAAGCTCACCAGAATTTGTTGCTACTAGAAGCTTGGAAATAACAACTGGAAGTTAGTGAATTTTAACTTGAATAACAGAAACGAGGGAGACTTTTATATATGATTACATTTATTAAATCAATAATAGATAAGTTGCCAAATTCACAGTAAGGATTTAAAAACAAACATTAGTGTGATTCAGATAAATGCTTGAGAAAATTGGAGGAATTTTAGGAATGTTTCTCATTCAATTTTGGGTTTAGAGTCAGAGCAGGGCTGTATATGTTTCTCAGTAGTTACTCTCTGGATGTTTGGCCTAGTCGGCAAGTGAAAACCCCTCAGACTCAGTAAGTACTCTGATCCAAGTATTGGTGTTGTATCGGATTGAAAAAAGTGGTATCATTGCATCCCTACAGCCAAGTATTTCAAGAATCCCTGTTGCTGTGGCGTGAACCAGCATCTAAGAACCTGATTTATCAAAATTCCAAGTAAAGAGCGCAAAATTGCGTGTCCTGCAAAAGTTTTGTGCCAAGGGTATGTTCCTAATTTGCGGGTGATCTACTATGACTAATTGTTAACCGGCGCAAAAAGCAATATTTAATTGAGGAGTTTGACGGCGCTATTCTCCTGTGGACGCATAAGGCGCAAACAGAAAATGAAATTCGAGCTATTGGAGCTTCAAATATGAGTGAAGAGACAAACAAAAACATTGTTGAGCTGCAGCAAAGACATCTTCAGGCTCCTCTCTGTGATGTTGTGTAACATACAGCAAACAACAATGCAGGACAACCTTTGCTGGTGTGTAAAGTTCCCCTCCAGTACGGTCCAAAGACCAACACCTGCTTTTCAGGATGTGTTACGCTCAAAAAAGTTTCTAGTGTGTATGTGGGCCTGATTATATCAATGTTACTCCTGCGCAGTCGGGTTGAGCAGGTGTTAGGAGGGAGCGGTAAAGGAGGTCTGCGTCATCTTAGGAATAGATCAGGAGCTGCTATTATATCCATAAATGTGTGGAATTATATTTACAGGGCCAAATAACGCTACACACTAACCCAAGATCCACCTCCATATTCACCATCTCACCTCATAAATATAACACTGTTCCTCAGAATGAAAGAATCGTGAGCCTGGATAATTTGGCACAACGTTTGCATCGTAAGTGTTTAGAAAATTAATGTATCTGCTCACGTAACACTGCATTCACAATCTGTGACACACACTGGACCCTCTACCATGGGAGACGCAGCTCTAACTGTGCAGGAATGATCCAGATGTCTGGGCCAATTTGAAGGTTTTAGGATTGATCCCAAGTGTCCTTGGGCAAGACACTGAACCCCATGTTGCCCCCCAATCTGCGTATCGGGTTGTATGAGTGTTAGCCCCTACCCTCTCCCCCCCGATCCACATATCGGGTTGTGTGAATGGGTAAATGTAAAACCTTGTAGTGTGAAAGCACTTTGAGTGGTCTGAATGACTAGAAAACACTATACAAATACAGGACATTTACGAAATTTACCTTCACGCAACAATCGCTGCATCCATTTTTGCGGCAAGTTAAGACGCTTTTCAAAGGTGGTAAAAATACACACAAAATTAGAAGCCGCAAACATTTCCAGGTTTGATAAATCACACTGCGCCTGGAACGCCCACGTATTTACATGTTCTCCTCCAAATATTTTGCGTCTTCTGACAGAAACGCCCATGTTACATATTCATCAAGGGGAAAAGCGCTAAAATGACTTTGCTGCAGGTTTAACAGACGCAGCTTTACCTGTCGTTAGTAAATCACCCGCTGCTTTCATTTTGCAACCGCTAAGCGGTTTGCACCTGTTTTAACAACCGCAAACCTTTGATAAATCAGGCTTTAAGTGTCTGTGATAGTGCCGGTAGGGGCGGTCCATAGAGCTGCATTCACATTCTAGACTTTTAGAGGGTGCTTTAATTTCCAAATCCAAATTCATACTTTATTAATCTTAGAAGGGAAATTAAATGTTGTTGAAATTCAGTTAGTTTTCAAAAATGTCACGCCAACAAGCTTATTTTGTCAAAAAATGGTACACTGTAGCACACTGCATTATCTGTTTCTAATACTTCTACCATTGACCAGTTTCTGTGTGAATAAGTGTGCGTCCTTACTGACACAGAGGAGGGGCTTGGGCTTTTGGCATCATGGGTGCAAGGTCTTGTTATCAGTGCCTGAGCAGCTCAGAAACTCCTGGCTAATCAATATTTCTCTCATTGTGTTCAAGGAGGCTTAGTGGTCAGTCAATGCAGAGGCTCAAACGTACAAGCATACACATGCTACATGAAATTGACCTGCACTTTTTTTACCCTCTGTATCCCTGTGTCTTTGTTCTGTCCTACCGTGGAGAAGATAATAACACACAGTTTGTCTGCAGAACATTTTTGTAGTAAAACGTGAAATTACATAAAATTCTTCTGTACATAATTTTTAAAATTATACATAAATTATGTAATTCATCAAAGTGAAGAAGAGTAAAATTTCTGGGACTTAAAATAACTTCACAGGGTTTACAAAGCAGAACGGAACCACATGGCAAAGCAAACGATGGCAGAGAAGTAAAACAAAGAGACAAAAAAATCCAACTGTTATGTACTTCAAATAAAACATATTGACCACTTTAAACTTGAGTGCCTTGAGGCACTTTTTCTGGTCTTACCACCTTTTTGGAAAATGTAGTCTCACTGAAATTCAAAATTCATCTACATAAATGTTCAAAGTCTGAAGCTTCTGTTGCACCGACACAAACTCTGCTCAAGTTTATTTATACAGGTAAAAAATACTTATACCACATAAGAAACAGCAAATTAGGCAAAATGTCATCCTTTGGGTGGAGATGAAGAAGAGGTCAAAAGGTTTTTCTCAATGCTCCAGATGTGACACTTCATTATGCTGCAAATCTGAATCACAGACGGACATCAATTTAGAACCAGATGGGCCCAAACTAAGTGACAGGGTTGTGTTATGTCAGTTATAATTTATTGTTATAAATCTAATCCATTATTTTTTCAGTTAGCTGTCAATTCAGACACCCAAACACAAAAACATGAAAAGAGATTTGTCCCCCCCCCCATATCCCTATTTAAAAATTCTAAAGAGTTTCTCCCTCATTTCCTTAAGGTTCCTTGAACTAGTTTTTTTCATCATGACAGTGTACTTATAAATACGTTGAATAGTTCTAATCCTGTCAACTAATTAGTTCAATTTATGTTAATTTCAGGAATCGCCATGGGGAAATAATGAACCTGATTTGACCATTATTGAATTAGTTTTGGGAAAAATACACTTGCAGACATTTTTGTTTGTTTAGTTATGCTAATTACAGCATAACATACTAGAGAAGACACCTCTGTGGAAAGTAAAAAATAACATTAAACATTCTGTTGTTCTTCAGTTTTAAACTACACTGTGTTGCAAGGAAACAGACAAAAAAACTCTTGAATGAGCTGAATATATCGACCAAAAAAACAAATAAAAAAACAGCAATACCTCTTGTTGTAGTAGTTTCTTCTACCAAAGCCTGAGCAGAGAATGTCTACTAGAAAGGGAATAAGTGAAAGATTTATACAGCCACAGTAATTCACCAGTCTTTTACCCCCAAGAAATTTCTTTGACTTTACCCAACTTTTCTTTTGTCAAAAGGTTCTATGTGATTGAATTTTATGTGTTAAAAATTGTGGAGCTATTAAAAGGTGCAGTATGGAACATTTTCACAAAAAAGCTATATTGTTAAAAAAAACATAATACCTCCACAGGGTGTTTAGAGGGGTTCACAATGAAAATACAGTATTTCCTTTATAAATTATCCATCCATTTTCTGAACCTGCTACTTCCTGTTCATGGTCGCAGGGAGCTAGTGCCGATCTGCAGTGGTCCCTTTACAAATTATATTTGAAGGAACATATAATAAAATATTTATTTTTATGTGCATGACGTTGGCATTATGTTTACATCTACCAGCCAATAGTGGGCAGAGCAGCGGGCACCATTGCGGGTTGCCTAATATGGTGAATAGACCGTAATAGCGAGGCTGGTACTGTGGAGGGTGGTGGAATCGGCGAGTTGAGCAGCTGATTTGGAGCCCCGGAGAGTTCGTTGTCCTTGTCAATGGAGGAGCAACTGAAAAGGATAGAGGGCCAAAGGGGGTTTGGGTGAGAAATTTTCACGGCATCGGAGAACGTGCGGGGGTCGCAAGCCTGGCGCCCTAATGGCTGCGGCATCCGCACACTGGATATAGCTGTGGTGTCCGTGTTCCATATTCCACCTTTAAATCTTGGTACTACCTGAATCCCAGACAGTAATACCATCATGACAGAGCTGGTGTTGACTGGAAAATCAAAGTCATTGTAGCAATGGATTCCATGCTCCATATACGGGTGACCATGTTCTAAAGTCAACCCCAAAGGCATCTATTTTCTCTTGAAAAATAAAATCTTAAGTATTTTTGAATGATACAAATCACTCCACTACAAACATAAAATGATTTAAGATTCAATTTCTGAGCTTTTCATCTCTTCAGGAACTGTGTGATGTAACAACCTAATGTTTAATAAAACAAGGAAGTGCTTGTCACTAGAATAATAAGACTCTTCATCACAGCTTAATATTTCACTGCCTGTCTCCTTTTTCTGTAACCAGTTTGCTTAATGTCACATTTTCATTTTTTGATCTCATGTGTTCATTTTTACAGTATTTCCATTGGAATTAGTTATGTGTTAGCTGGGAGTGAAGCCTACGCTGCTCTTCTTGATATCAGGTAAGTTCAGCACAACATAACAGGTGAAAAACCATAAATCAGAAGATGTATAATTGCTGTACAACCAAATCAAAGCGTGTCTCTGAGTGTTTTTGTGCTTTACAGGATGAATTTGAGAGACATTTTATCAAATCTAAACCCTATCCAAGCTCACTGAATCAGAATCCTTTCAAATCTGTAATTGAATCTGTTTCAGTTCAGCTTTCAGAATTAATCAGCCTAAAGAGTTCAGCTTATGCTTTTGGGATTTTTAACCCTCCCTCGGTGTGTTATGTAAGCTTTTGAGCATGTAAAAGCTATGCAGAGTTACACAGTTAAAACTGAAGGGGAGTTTTCTCCCTCCAAAAATACTTGAGGCAGCTGAATAGTCTGAAAAATACCATCCATGTATTTTATAAACACTTTTCAGAGAAAGGAGATTGGGGAATGCTTCAAATAATTTGTATTTTATAGTCTTATTGATTTTATTGTTTGACTCAGACAAAGCTGTGATATGAATTTACAGCATCAAAACTGCAAACGGATTCTGGCCAAAAACACATCTCATATTTTGTTCATTGTTTCCTGATTATTTTGTTTCAACATATTGTTTAAATCACATAAATCTAATGTGGGTAATTTATGTATTAGTCTAGGTAATGTGTCAGGATATTTTAATACCCCTAAGTTAAATAACTATCAAAAAGACCATCAGTCCGACACAGAGGTATGGTTTCAATGAGCTTTGCAAAGGAGAACCCCCAACCAAGGTGTTGAGTTGATTCTGATGTGTCCTCCTTTGCATTGCCTTTTTATTCACAAAGACACCTCCCATCTGGATGGAGCAAGGAAGGGAAACAAGTGTGGGTCAGATAATGAAGTCAGAGTAAAGTAAACAAACACATAATTGGATGGACAACAGTCACAGGTCGTAAACCAACTGCTTTCCAAGATAAACACAGAAGCGTTGATTCAGGCCAGGTCTCTTTCAGTTCACTTACTCCTGCAGCATGACCTGTGACCTTTTACCAACATCGCAAAACCTTAAAATCTCCAACATAATGGAAATGAAGAATGCTATATATATATTTATATATATATATATATATATATATATATATAATTTTTTTTAATTTTTTTTATTTCAATTGTATGTAAGTATTTGGTCTTTGTTTGGTTAAAGTGTTTAAGAAAGCAATAGTTGATTTAACCACATTTGACATTATATTTGACAGTCAGAATTCTTGGTAAGACCGGGCTCACACTGCATCCGGATCCGGTCCGGTGCGGACCCCGCAGGTATTCCGTTAGATTAAAATCCCTTTTGAAGGCTCACAGTAGCTCCGTGCGGTGCGGGTCCGGTTACGGGGGCTGTACGGCACTACGGAAAGAATCCGCAAGGATCAATTTTTTCCGGACGCCGGAGTCACTCCGCGTCAAGTTTGATGAAATCTGACGAACTATACAGGAAGTGTGGCTTGAATATCCGGTGTTTTTTCAAAATAAACGAGTGTACAAACAATTGTAACTTGACTCTTCTTTTTAGACAGCACACGCGCTAATAGGAAATGTAAACATTACATCACACCCGGTGACACAGGGTCCCGAAAGCCTGCAGCACAACACATTTTTACACATTTGCTAAATAATGGACGTGTTCTCGTCTGAAGTCCCGACAAAACGATAACCCACGTGAACTTCTGTTCTCGCAGGTGACGTTTTACGCACCCAGCACCGGAGCTGGCCGCATTCCCTATCTGGAGCAGATGTGAGTGGTAGCTTGCGGAAAAACCGCACCGAAGCCGGACCGAAGCCGTTCTGTAGGCAGTGTGAGCCCGGCGTAATTTCAGCCTGGAACTTTGCTAGTGAAACAAAGGACCTGATTTGTTAAAGCTCTGCAGTTGTTAAAACTACTAACGACGCCTGCACCAGTCAAACCTGCAGCAAGACGCCCAGAGTCATTTTAGCGCTTTTCCCCTTGATGAATATGCAACGTGGGCGTTTCTGTCAGAAGACGCAAAATATTGGGAGGAGAACATGTAAATAAGTGGGCGTTCCAGGCGCAGTGTGATTTGTCAAACCTGAAACTGTTTGCAGCTTCTAATTTTGTGCAGGGCTTTATGATATTGCTGGCTTTCCTAACATTATTGGAGCAATAGGCTGCATGCATGTGCAACTTGTTTCCCCCCTCGGAAAGAGAGATTCTGTACACCGCAGACAGGCGCATTTAAACGTTCAAATGTGTGACTCGCAGGGCGTTATAACAAACTCTGTGGCAAATTATCCAGGCTCAGTACACTATTCTTTAATTCTGATGAACAGTATATTATATTTATGAGGTTGAGAAATGCTGAATATGGACATGGGTGCACGCCTTACGTTACTTGTGCTCAACCCAACTACTGAGGTGGAACATCTGGCCCAAATACACACTGAAAGATTGCGGAGCACATCCTGAAAAGCAGATGTTAGTGTTTGGACCGCGCTGGAGGGGAACTGTACGCACCAGCCAAGGTTGCCCGGCATTGTTGTTTGCTGTATGTTACACAACATCACAGACCGGAGCCTGAAGATGTCTTTGCGGCAGCTCAACAATGTTTTTGTTTGTCTCTTCCCTCATATTTGAAGCTCCAATGGCTCTAATTTCATTTTCTGTTTGCGCCTTTCTTGCGCCCGCAAGAGAATAGCGCCGTCAAACTCCTCATTTGAATATTGCTTTTTGCGCCGGTTAACAATTGTGGAATCAGTCTTAGTAGATCACCCGCAAATCAGGAACACGCCCTCGTTGCAAAACTTTTGCGGCGCACGCAGTTTTGCGCTCTTTTCTTGGAATATTGATAAATCCTAAAACACACAGAGAACTGAGCAGCTGGAATTAAAAGGATTTGACCAATCAGTAATCTAGTCAGACTGTGGGGGTCTTAAAAAACATAAGCTGGAATTGTGTGGCGTAGTCCAGGGCTATTCAAATCCAGGCCTCAAGGGCCTGGATGAGCATGTTTTAGGTCTTTCCCTGATTCAACACACTGGAAGGAAGTTGTAAAATTTGAATCAGCTGTGTTGGAGCAGAGACACATCTAAAACTGGTAGGGCACCGGCCCTTGAGGCCTGGATTTGAATAGCCCTGGTGTAGTCAGAAGATGTAACAGCAGAGACACTTTAAAATGTGATTTAAAAAATTTTTGGTTTTTTTTATAATAAAGCAGTTTAGCTTTTTTTCATAAAAATGTGTAGATTAACTGAAACTGCTAAGTCAATCAAAATGTAGAGTGAACGGACTCAAATGCAGACAGAGACTGGGAGCTCAATACTTTCATGATAATGAAAAAGGCTTACAAGACAGCAAACTTATACAAATATATTATAAAACTGGAGCAGGGTAAACACAAGAAGTTAAAAGAACCAAAAAGGAGAATCTGACAAGCTGATGTGGAATATATCTGCTGGGATGTTCATTACTGAGTGCAGAAGGGCAGAGGGACTAATTTACCACCGGATGATCAGCTGTGGTAGAACTGAAACCCTGAGAAAAACCATGTAGTATAGCCGTCAGAAACAAACCAAATAAATAATCTGTATTTCTACAACTCTTTTACACAAGGTGTATTCATCCATTCACATACTCATACACACTTGCCCAACGACACTTCAACATGTGGCCGGGATTGGACTGCCAACCTTCTGATTGGTAAATGACCATCTTTCTCCTCTAATCTTAACAAAAAGAAATTAATCATACAAGGAAGATACTAATAGAAAACAGAGGAATGGAAACTAATAATAAAAGGTAAAGCAATAACTAAGGAATCTATAGTGGAACTAATCACAGCAAAATGACCCATGACACCAATAAGAAATCAGAACTGAGAAAAAACACTGCAGGATATTTGAAAATAGAAAAATAATCTTAAAGTAAACTAAAGGTAGTAATGCAATAAAAACAAAATAGAATTCCCCCTCAACCCCCAACTAAACTAATTCTTGAGATCTTACAGTTATTTACATTATTATAATGTGATGGTAGAGGATTTTCTTTCATATTTTGGAAAGGTGCCTGTCAAAACCAGCCCTAAACATTTGTTTGCTTCCTTTCAGTTCACAACTGAAAATCAGATGAAGCGTTACGGTAATTTGTATATTTGTACATAAAACAGACTAGTTTCTCTCTCTATGTGTAGTACTCTTGATCATAGGGATCTTAGTCACCAAACAATCGATTGGCCATCAATACTTGGAGAGCTTGTGAATGTCTGTTTTGAATGTATTTTTCATGTGGACCACATCATTGAGTTCCTACCTACTACCAGTTCTACATGTTTATTTAGATTTGGAGGTGTCACTGAGGGATATCTACACAAATTACACTAATTAAGCAAGAACTGCTGAATTAGCAGAGTTGCAGTAATGCATTTGGCTGGATCAGAACACACACACATAATCTCTACTTAACAGGCCAAGTGCCATCATCAGGGAGAGAAAGGGTGTTTGGTCACTCTGTTCGATCCCAAACACCAGGACGAGTGGCAGGCAGAGAGTAGCTGTTCCACTCAAACAGGACCGGTCTTCAGAAGTCTGCGTCCACCTGATGTAGCAGGCTCGATCAGATCAGCAGATGAAAAATGACCACTGCAGACTCTTGTATGGAGCGTGATCTTGAAGCAGTCACATCGGATTTTAACCCTCTGGGGACCAAGGGTTTTTTGGAGAAATAAACTTTTGACTTTTTTTTTTAAATGCTACTAAAACACCACCTTTCAATGCCCCATAATGTCCTATACCTTGTTTTTTTTATTTTGAATTGAAATATCATAAACTGCTGTGTAAATGAGGCTCCTTTGCTTGAAATAAAGAGTATTAGAATAAAAAATACAAAAACAATTTGGCGAAAATTAGAATATCACTCTTTATTCAAGAAAAACCCACACTAAATATCAATGAATAAGAAAAAAAAAATTGACAACCGCGCGTCATGCGCAAAAGACAAAGGCTCTGATTGGAACACCGACTTTGACACGACACTGTATCCCTTGTGAATGGGCTAGAGCGATGCTGGAACTACCGTCTGAAAGCTTGGATTCTCCCGATTTAGAGGGGAAAAGAAGTAAGTTTCTATCTTTTATGGTTCAGAAGCTATGTTCGATTAAACACAACAAGGTCCCTGGCATCGTCGACGATGACGGCATCCCCGTAGCGTTAACTAACCACTTTTTCTGTAACTCACCATCTTTCGGAAAAGTGTGAAAACTTAAAAAAGAGTTAAACCTTGAAGACACTGTGCATTTTGGTACACAGCAGTGGTAGCTAGCTGTGCTGTCTTCTCTCTTTTGAAAGGAAAACTTAGTCCTCTTGGATGTCATCCTGTACACACAAGCGCGCGCGTGTATACAATTTAGAGTTAAACAAAATGAAAAACAAGATAGCTGAAGTAGTTGGAACAATTGTCAAACTCAAAGGGACAACACAGGCTTGCTTTCAGCAGAACCAGAAAAAGGTGTACGATCTGAAATTCTTCCGGAAATACGTCATGTGGATCCGTGCATAGAGCCCATTTACCCTCCCTGTGCTTTTGATGTACCCCCCTCTGGTCCTTTATTTTTTATCCCTGGGGGGGATAAGTTATTTTTGTTCCTCTTTCTCGTCCGACCATACTTGCCAACCTTCCCGATTTAACTGGGAGAATCCCGAATTTTAATGCTCTCCCGGGACGATTCATTCTCCTAAATTTCTCCCGATTTCCACCTGATGACAATATTGTTAAACCTTCTGTCACTGGGCGCTGTTTCCGGTCAGACAATAATAACGGTTACACCTTGAAGTCACAGGTACTGCAGTTTAATTAGTTAACTTACTGTGGACTGTTAATTTGTCAAATAAACAAGCACCACGTGTTTAATGTATGTATGTATGTGTGACCAAATCCCCCCTGCAAATCCCCCCCTCTGCTTTTTTCACAAATCGCAGACTGTATATAGTGTTCACATTAAAATACACTTGATTAAATTAGATAGTTTATACTTGCAAAGAAAATGTTTGCGTCGTACACAGAGACCTTAGATACAGAAAAAAGCCCATCTGTTCAGAAGCATGAGCCCAGGTCTGCTGGTTACACAGAAGGATCTTGTAATTAACACATTGTCAAGCAGCCACACATTATCCATCTTAGTTCCATGTGGGGATGTTTACGGTGAATAAAATTAAGTAATAGTGTGCAGATGTAAAATCACAGGTAAAATGATGCTGTTTAAAGTCAAACTGTTGGAATGTGTTTTAGTATTTGCAAGTGGTTGTTGTCTCTCCTTTCAATTCACTCCTCCCTTTTCCCTCCCAAGCCTATAATTACCTTTATCAGTTAACAGGGCTAATTTATTTTGTCATGCCCCAGTAAATCCTTTACCCAAATAGTATTATTCACACTCTGCAGGACAGTTGGACTGCTTCACTGGCACGCCTGGGTGCTTCATTATCAGCCTGCTCAGAGTCAAGGGAAATACTGCGATTTGTTGTTGAAGTAGAGAGGCAGGGTTAGTGGAGTGAGAAAATCTTCTGAGGCATCCTTTGAATAAACCAGCTTATTCCCTGTGTGTGGATGCAGCAGTCATTAGAGCGCTACAGGTCCGCGTCCAGAATCCCCATCACTGAAGGATAGGAGGTACCCTATACACAAACTCCACTGACCTATGCTGGATTTAAAAACATGACTGAGACTCACTTTACCTCAAAGTCTAAAACATGGTTAATTCATCTTCTTCAGCAAAAGCATTTTTTTTAATTCAGTTTAGCTTAAAATATAATTAAATTAAAACTTTAGCCATTAAATACTGGTACATTTTCAGGTATTTAACAACACAAGACTGACAGTAAACTATGTGACCTTGTATCTAATCATTTT
Organism: Pachypanchax playfairii; assembly: GCA_006937955.1. NCBI lineage: Eukaryota > Metazoa > Chordata > Actinopteri > Cyprinodontiformes > Aplocheilidae > Pachypanchax > Pachypanchax playfairii. Next base: position 199,828 of record SSNP01000186.1, on the reverse strand, counting down.
TTCAGCTGACAACGTTTAAACATTGTTTGTTCTGAAACAACACAGTATTTTCAATAAAAATACCTTCCAAGTCTCAATTTGAATTCAAACCACGTAAAATAGAAAATAATTAGTATTTTCTTTTGAATTTTTTTTTATTAAAGTCATTTAATTATTACCTGCATCTTTAAACTCATGCCACATCCATCAGTGAGGATGAGCCCACTGCTGCGTACTCTCCCAGCATAATAATAGACTGGAAAGGAGAAAAAACTGCAAAGCCTGGCTGGTACACACCCTTAGCAACAAATATGTAATATAGAGAAAAATATAATATTTGGTGTCAGAATTGAGAAAAAAATCAGCAGTTTTAAAATATATAGAATATCTTTAGACCCCCTGAAAGAAGATGTTTCTGCCAGTGAGACTTGCATTCGAGCAAAAAGCCAGCTAGTCTCTGCTGAGGAGGTCAAAACTGCAATAACTCTTCTGAAATTGTGCAGAGGATTGTAAAGGATAACTGTGGACTTTTACAGAGGATTTTACCATCAAAGATCACCGAGGAGGCTTAAGGAAATTGACAGACTTTTCGGGGGATTCTGAGAAAACTTATTCATCTACATTTTCTACATTCATAAATGAGACATAAAGATGAAAACAGTTCAGTGTAGTATGTGGGTTCATATTAAATAACTGTTTTTTCAGCATATTTAGTCTTGTATTAAAAGTTATACTTAACCTGTGATTTTTATTAGTCTTTCAAACATTTTAAAATATGTCTGTGGAAATGATCATAAACATACAGATAGGCAGTTTGGTCAAACGTATAAACTCGGTGCTCTTGTGTTTTAAGATTAAAGAGCAAAAAAATCTTTTATACTTTAGAAATAATTGATAAAAAACACAACAGCACTGGTTCCTAATGTAAGAACAAGAACAAACTTTGGAATAATCAACCTGTTCATAAGCATGAGATGTCTTTCACAGGGAGTGCTCAGTGAAAATCAGGCATAAAGCATGAAGTCTGAGAGAAAATAAAAGGCTACTCCAACTGTTACGGTGTAGTGGCTTTTTATTTTTATTATTTTAAAGTACATTGGTTGGCTGAGAGGTGGTGTGTTGATGCGTGATCTTTTAAGCTGGAAATCTCACCTGCTCTGCTGCAGATTAGGTTTCCAGCACAACTGGCTGCAGTAACAGACCGAGGTATGAAAGGAACCAGTTTTGTGATACTGAAAGCTGAAACTCAAACTGAACCTGAAGTCACGAAGCCAATAATCCTTCTACATACAAGCCCCTGGTTGTTTCTTCTTCAGCTTATCTTGTTTAGCTGTCCTTGCTCGTAACCTGGTAACAGTTTTACTGCCATTTCAATACAATTCATTCATTTGCAATTTCAGACCTTAGGAACTTCTTTGATCGTTAAATCCAAATGAATAAGCGTAGGTTTGTGACTCAATTTTTTCTTTGAATTCAGACTTAATAGAAGTTAAATTTGTAAAATCTGAGAGACATATAAAAGCGGTGTGCATCAATTATGTGTCTCGATTGTCAGTGAGAATCAAGTCTAACAATAATGTTCTTACTTTAAATCTCTGAATGGTTGATAATTTGTGGCTTTAGTTCCACTTTCAAACTATGAGGAATGTATTTTAATATATAAATTGTGCAGCTAACAGATTTTTCCTCTAAGTGAAAGCAGTTTGGTAAGAAATATATCGAGAGAATTTTGCTTTGGAGGTTGTTGTATGAATGGAATTTTTCACACATGTGATGAATACAGACTCGTAATTTACTTCAGCTGATAGGAAGCATCAGCAGGCAGTTGAGGAGGCATGTTAAAAAAGAAAAGACATGCATGTGAAAGCTAGTAGTAAATCATTTGCCTGCTTCACCAACAAATGAAGCATCTGAATGTTTCTGTGTCTTTGTGTCTCCACAGACACTTTTATGTGATCCCACCCTTTACCTGGATTCTTAGTCTTGCCATCTTACTATGCCAACAAGTCATTCAGCCATTCACATCCCTGCTCACCTTCTTGAAAGGAATTCTTCTCGTTGTTACGGTAATGGTTACTCTTTTGTTGTATTTTTTCAGGATTATTCTAATAGTATTCTAATAACACAGGTGATAAAATAAAATAAAATGGTAGAAATGGCTGTGATAGATTAATTTATTTTGATGATTTGGTATTAAAAAGGAAACAATCTGATCCTGTGTATATAACTTGTTTTATGGATGTACCATGTGTCAGGCAGCTGAGCTAAAGCAGCTAAAAACTGAGTATCAAACAAACCAGCTGAACACGATGTGTCAAAAGTATAAATGTAATATTTTCAGTTATATTTCCTACACCCTCCACAACACTCTGTCCCAGTGTCCAGCAAATGTTTTGCAAACTGTGCTGTTTCCAAGTGTCAACACACCTGATGAAACATGTTTTTACAGGTACTTACTCCCTGCTTGAATATCTGGGCTCACTTAGCAGCTCTTCCCTCCTGTTTAGCGACATTGTTCATCCATGTTTTAGGTTATTTGTTGGTGTTTACATGCATTTAAAATGAAAGTTTGTCTATGACAAAAATATATGTCATATCTCTCATAAAAAAGTTATATATGTATACAGTATATACACAGTACAGACCAAAAGTTTGGACACATTCAAATTCATAATTATGAAAATTGTAGATTCACACTGATGGCATCAAAACTATGAATTAACACATGTAGAAATATGTGGAATTATATACTTAACAAAAAAGTGCGAAACACCTGAAAATATGTCATATTCTAGGTTCTTCAAAGTCGTCACCTTTTGCTTTGATTACTGCTTTGCACACTGTCTTGATGAGCTTCAAGAGGTAGTCACCTGAAATGGTCTTCCAACAGTATTGAAGGAGTTCCCAGAGATGCTTAGCACTTGTTGGCCCTTTTGCCTTCACTCTGCGGTCCAGCTCACCTCAAACCATCTCAATTGGGTTCAGGTCCGGTGTCTGTGGAGGCCAGGTCATCTGGCACAGCACCTCATCGCTCTCCTTCTTGGTCAAATAGCCCTTACACAGCCTGGGGGTGTGTTTGGGGTCATTGTCCTGTTGGGAGAGCCATGCTGGTTCAGTATGCCTTCAATTTTGAATAAATCCCCAACAGTGTCACCAGCAAAGCACCCACACATCACACCTCCTCATCCATGCTTCACGGTGGGAACCAGGCATGTAGAGTCCATCCGTTCACCTTTTCTGCGTTGCACAAAGACAGTGGTTGGAGCCAAAGATCTCAAATTTGGACTCATCAGACCAAAGCACAGATTTCCACTGGTCTAATGTCCATTCCTTGTGTTCTTTAGCCCAAACAAGTCTCTTCTGCTTGTTGCCTCTCCTTAGCAGTGGTTTCCTAGCAGCTATTCTACCATGAAGGCCTGATTCACAAAGTCTCATCTTCACAGTTGTTCTGGTGAAGTGTCTGCTGCTAAAACTCTGTGTGGCATTGACCTGGTCTCTAATCTGAGCTGCTGTTAAAGGTGGGATATGGAATATGAATAGAATAACACATCACAAAGCCTTCAGCCATCTGGGTGCCAAGCTTGTAAACTGCCGCGCGCTCGGTCCGATGCTGAGGTTGACCAATATTCCTCACCAAACCCACTGTGATCCCTGATCAGGACAATAAAATAATATCAGTGCAGCTCACTAATCATGCTCTCCAGTCCCACTGATCACACTGACTCTGATAAAAGCAGCTCCTACCTGTTTGTAGCTCAATCATCGATTCAGTTGATTATGACGAATATAGTTTTTAAATAGGATCTTTAAAGGAAATAATGTATTTTCATTCTACAACCCTCTAAACACCCAGTAGAAGCATTATTTTGTTAAAAATATTGCTTTTTATGAAAATATTCCATATACCACCTTTAACCTGCAATTTCTGAGGCTGGTGACTCGGATGAACTTATCCTCCACAGCAGAGGTGATTCTTGGTCTTCTTTTTCTGGGGCGGTCCTCATGTGAGCCAATTTCTTTGTAGCGCTTGATGGTTTTTGTGACTGCACTTGGGGACACTTTCAAAATTTTCCTCATTTTTCAGACTGACTGACCTTCATTTCTTAAAGTAATGATGGCCACTCATTTTTCTTTACTTAGCTGCTCTTTTCTTGCCATAATACAAATTCAAACAGTCTATTCAGTAGGACTATCAGTTGTGTGTCCACCTGACTTCTGCACAACACAACTGATGGTCCCTACCCCATTTATAAGGCAAGAAATCCTACTAATTAAACCTGACAGGGCACACCTGTGAAGTGAATACCCTTTCAGGTGACTACCTCTTGAAGTGCATCAAGAGAATGCCAAGAGTGTGCAAAGCAGTCATCAAAGCAAAAGTTGGCTACTTTGAAGCACCTATAATATGACATATTTTCAGTTGTTTCACACTTTTTTGTTAAGTATATAATTTCACATGTGTTAATTCATAGTTTTGATGCCTGCAGTGTGAATCTACAATTTTCATAGCCATAAAAATAAAGAAAATTCTTTGAATGAGACCTGGCGGTGTTTTTTCCCATTCTAAGCTCGGGTCCCCTACCAGAGGCCTGGGAGCTTGAGGGTCCTGTGCAGTATTTTAGCTGTTCCAAGTACTGCACTTTTCTGGACTGAGTTGTCTGAGGTTCTTCCAGGGATCTGCTGGAGCCATTCCTCCAGTTTGGGGGTTACTGCCCCAAGTGCTCCGATTACCACGGGTACTATTGTCACCTTCATCTTCCAAGTCTTCTCTAGCTCCTCTCTGAGCCCTTGGTATTTCTCAAGTTTCTCATGTTCCTTCTTCCTGATGTTGCCATCACTTGGTATCGCCACATCCACCACAACTGCTTTCCTCTGCTCTTTATCAACCACCACAATGTCCGGTTGGTTTGTCATTACCATCCTGTCTGTCTGGATCTGGAAGTCCCACAGGATCTTTGCTCGGTCGTTCTCCACCACCTTTGGAGGTGTTTCGATCGATCCCGGCTTCCACTGCCACATGTTGAAGTGTCCTTGGGCAAGACACTGAACCCCATGTTGCCCTGCGATCTGCGTATGGGGTTGTGTGAGTGTTAGCCCCTACCCTCTCCCCCTGGCTTACATATCGGGTTGTATGAATGGGTAAATGCAAAACCTTGTTGTGTGAAAGCGCTTTGAGTAGTCTGAATGACTAGAAAAGCGCTTTACAAATACAGGACATTTACCATTTACCATAGCTCTTGTTAAGTAGGTCATCGGGTGGCGTCCGATGGAGCCACCACCAGGGTAGCAATGACGCTGTCAACAGAGGGGGTGCGGTCCAAACTATAGCGAGCTGCATTTCGCATAGAGCTAAGACCTCTGCAGTCTCAGGAGAGATGGCTGGATGACTTGGGGTCAGCATTTCTGAAGCTCCCCAATATAAGGAATGGAGACTGGCACATTAAACGCTGGCCTCTGGTTGACTTTGAAAAAGGCACTGGAAGGAGAGGACTCTGCGGGTGGGTTATCAACCCCAAGGCGGGATAAGGCCAGGTGGACAGCCTGCTGAACGGGGGATAGTCCCGGTCCAGCTTCCAACAGGGACTCCTGTGCTGAAATGTGAGAGCCCGTCAATGGGGAGTGCTCTGCAGCCTCTTGGCCCTGCACATAGCTAGTGTCTTCACCCCTAAACAAGAAATCAGAGACAGTGATGGAGATCGTGTCACTCACCTTTACAGCGGTACTGGAGGGGTAGAGCTGGCCAGTGTGACAGGTCACAATGGGAGGGAGAACTACGGGGTCAGTAGGTCAAAGTCTCAGAAGTATAGACTTCATCTCAGCAAAGTGAGAAGCTAAAGCACCAACCTTTGCTGACAAGGCATGCTCACGGTGAGCCTTCTTTGCCGCTGGGGCTCCAGAGGATACAGGCACTTCAGGACCTTGCCAGGGGTCGGGGTCAAGATCCCCTAAGGGATTCTACCCTCCACCATAGCCCGTCTAGCTGACCTCTCTACTAGCAGCATGCAGACACAACTAGCACAGGCATTGTCAGTAAGGGCTTCCCTCAAGTGTCCAACCCCAAGACAGGAGGGGCACTGCATATGCCCATCCTCTGCGTTAAATGGGGCAAAATAGTCCATACAGGTTTTCACCAGTGACATCAATAAGCGCAGGACTGTAAAAGCAGAAAGCAGATCTGGGTTAAAGAAGATAGCCTACTTACCTGAGATAACTAGAAAGGGCACGGAGTGGAACACACTCACGGCCCGGGTGGAAAGGACCGAGTAGACAAAATGGCAGCCGTTACAAAATGCCGGCTAACGCTCACAGTCAATGTGCGCTCACACACCGGTACGGAGCAGGACCTGCTTGTAACCTCGTGTAAGAGCGCCGAACAGATGGGTGTGTAGAGCCTAGTAAGCGTACACAGTAGACTACAAGTGATAGCTGAAAAAATAGCTACACCACCCTTACAAAGTCCAAATAATGTCTCAAATGTAAGGAAAAGTGATCATGAGCTCATTCGGGCTGAACAAGAACCAGCCCAACAGCAGAAATGGTTCGCACAGGAGCAAACCGGCTAACACAGTAAGCAGTGAGAGACACAAAACCATGTGACTCCGAGCTGAAGAAAACAATGTCTGAGATGTAAAGAAAAATGATCACAAGCGAGTTCAGGCTGAACAACAATTAGCCTAACAGCAGGAATGGTTAGCATAGGAGCGAACCGGCTAACACAGTAAGCACTGAGAGACACGAAGCTGCATGACTCTGAGCTGAAGCAGAAGGGGAGCTACGAAGGAGCTCACCCGCCAACTCAAAACAACAGGCAACATTAGCACAGGAAGCGAACCGAAGCTAACACAGAAAGCTCCGAAGTCACGAGCAACGCGACGCCGAGCCAAACTAAACAAAGTGTACTTACAGCAGACGCCAACAACAGGGATAAACTGCCGAGCTGGATCTCGCAGTCTCCGGAGGACGTGGAACCCGCAGCTCCGACCAGAAGGTTTGCGAGGCTACAAGCAAGATAAGCAGACGAATGAACTATCCAAAGGATACCTCTGTGCGAAGCGACATGTTGAAAAGGAACATGCTCCAGGTGACTCAGGTGTTTATATAACCCACCATGATGTCACCCAGGTCACGACCAATGGCATGACTTTGTTGGTATATGAACTCAACCTCTGTGCTGCGCATGCGTAGATATCCAGGTGCTAAGCATCGCCCTCTGGTGGTCAGCAGGAATTAAGTACACCAACCTCTTGCATGTTTTTGGACTGTGGGAAGAAATCGGAATCCCTGGAGAAAACCCGGAGCACGGAGAACATGCAAACTCCATGCCGAAAAGAGCCTGGAAATCGATTGGATTGCGATCTGGTGACTGTGGAGGCCATTTGAGTACAGTGAACTCATTGTCATGTTCAAGAAACCAGTCCGAGATGATTCCAGCTTTATGACATGGCGCATTATCCTGCTGAAAGTAGCCATCAGAAGTTGGGTACATTGTGGTCATAAAGGGATGGACATGGTCAGCAACAATACTCAGGTAGGCTGTGGCGTTGTAACGATGCTCAATTGGTACCAAGGGGCCCAAAGAGTGCCAGGAAAATATTCCCCACACCATTACACCACCACCACCAGCCTGAACCGTTGGTACAAGGCAGGATGGATCCATGCTTTCATGTTGTTGACGCCAAATTTTGACCCTACCATCCGAATGTCGCAGCAGAAATCGAGACTCATCAGACCAGGCAACGTTTTTCCAATCTTCTATTGTCCAATTTCGATGAGCTTGTGCAAATTGTAGCCTCAGTTTCCTGTTCTTAGCTGAAAGGAGTGGCACCCGGCGTGGTCTTCTGCTGCTGTAGCCCATCTGCCTCAAAGTTCGACGTACTGTGCGTTCAGAGATGCTCTTCTGCCTACCTTGGTTGTAACGAGTGGTTATTTGAGTCACTGTTGCCTTTCTATCAGCTCGAACCAGTCTGGCCATTCTCCTCTGACCTCTGGCATCAACAAGGCATTTCCGCCCACAGAACTGCCGCTCACTGGATATTTTTTCTTTTTCGGACCATTCTCTGTAAACCCTAGAGATGGTTGTGCGTGAAAATCCCAGTAGATCAGCAGTTTCTGAAATACTCAGACCAGCCATTCTGGCACCAACAACCATGCCACGTTCAAAGTCACTCAAATCACCTTTCTTCCCCATACTGATGCTCGGTTTGAACTGCAGGAGATTGTCTTGACCATGTGTACATACCTACAAGACTGAAGCCACTATAAGACAGACAGCAGTACTGGTTACAGGACATGTTGCAACAATGAAAGAACACATACATACAGTATACTGTATATAATAGGTGTTTTTATCAAAATACATTTGATATATCCTCTTCAGCCAAATGTTTCTACTTATAGGTCTTGAAAAAGTCCTTGAACGAGATCACATTCCTAATTTTCAGGTTACTTTGCAACCAGTTCTAGTTGTGAGGTGCAGGGTATGAAAATAACTCTGTAGCTGTAACAAATAAGCTTGTGCTCATTAAAACAGGCTAATAATAGATTTCAAATCTTAGGTTCAAGGATCTCTCCTCAAGTGACCCAATATCACACATAAAACTCAGGAAGAAATTTAAAGTGAATATTTAGTAACAAAAACAGACAAAGATGAATAAACAGAATGAAATAAAATGCAGAATGAAACCAAGGAGTAAAAAGTGGTTGATTTGAGTTAGGAGTTTGTTAAATAAATATTTAATTTGTAAGTGATTACAGAAGAAATTTAAGACAAACGTAGCTCTATCGCTGTGAAATTGAGTACTATAAGAGAATGGGTACATAATTAATTGATTTAAACTACATAAAAGGGGCTGTAAAACAACGAAAACCACATGTACAATGAACTAATGTTAAATTAGAGTAGAAAGGGGCAGGAGTTTATTAATCATCTAATATTATCCAACACAAATAAAACCACAAGGCGGCAGTTTTGGCAGAGTTGTGGGTTTGAGTTATTTTGCTTTTGTTTTCATAAGTGTTTTTACCAGATTTCCTGTGATTTTATTTTGAAAGTCTTTCTTGTGCCCTGTCCTCCTTGTTTCCTATTGTATGTTTTACTATCTTTTAGTCAGGGTTTGTTTTGTCTCTCTGATTTGTTCGTGTTAGGTTTGTAGTTTAAATCTTGTGATCCTCTGTGTGTGTTTTAGTCCCCAGTTTAACTTTTACACATTTCCTCTGTACAGTACTCATTCTGGTTTGTCACAACTGCTCATTATTTCCTCCTGATTAGTTTCTCTTCAGTGGCTCCCATTCTATAATCATTTACCCTCAACTTAAATACTTCTCTCTCAGTCAGTTTGTTGTGAGATCTTCACCGTGTACGCTTCTGTGTTTTGCCTGCGCGTCTCTTGTTTCCCTCGTTCTAATTAACTAATTTTTGCTGCCACATCAGTTCCTTTGTTTTCTTTATTAACAGGTCTTTATTTATGTTTCACTTGTATTTGGGTCCAGCTTAAAAACATAGGCTACTGTCCACATGTCTTCACTCTGCTATTTTTACTCTCATATTCAGGCCTGTATCTGTTTCGTCACAACTCATTTGTTCGTTAGTATTCGGCAGCACCCGCAATTGAAACCACGCCTAGCATGCTACTGGCTAAAATCTGTAGAATACGACTAGCAAACAGGAAGACACGACGTCTGACGTTTCCATGCACAGCAGGGCAGGAAACAGTACACTTTGCTCTCATAGGCTAGTTTGTTAGCCAATCAGAGTCCAGCAAATTCAAATAATGAATATGAACGAGCTGCTGCTCAAGGCCTGAAGGAAGGAGCTGGAACCACCCGAATTTTCATGCAGACATATTGAAAGGTCTGTTAATCAGTGTTTCCTAATGTTTTTTAGATATAAAATGTTTCATATTATTGGTTAATATTTAAGAAATAACCACAAAGTCCTGAAATTTGTATGAAATTACCTCTTTAAGAGATAAAGTTAATCACCAATTCCAAGCATAAGAGCTCACTTTAGAATTCAGGTCTTGTTTGCATTCCAGGGACTATCTTGTACCTTTTTATCTCCACCAGGGAGGCTATGTTTTTATCTGGATTTGTCTGTTTGTTATAACTTAAACTGGATGGATTTTGATGAAATTTGCAGGATAGGTCGGAAATGGTACAAGTACCAGTTAATTAGATTTTGGTGGTGATCAAGATCACTATCTGGGATTTTCATAAAATTTACTCCTGAATCATCTGCTAATGAAGAGACAGGCAAACAAACCCTGATAAAACATAACCTCTTGGCAGAGGTAACTACTAATCAGTGGGTGGAGTCTATTATTTATGGTGTAGGTCTGCACTCTTGGAGTATTTGCTAGTTTTAAAGAGGCCATTTCATACAAATTTCAGGACTTTTTGGTTATTTATCAAGTATTAACCAGTAATATGAAACATTTTATATCTAAAAAACATCCGGAAACACTTATTAACAGACCTTTCAATCTATCTGCATCAAGATTCATCTGGTTCCAGCTGGTTTCATCAAGCTCTCAGGCTGTAACTCGTTAATATTCATTATCAGAATTTGCTGGACTCAGATTGGCTGACAAACTAGCCCATGAGAGCAAGGTATACTGTTTCCTGCCCCGCTACGCATGGCAACATCCGACGTAGTCTCTTCCTGTTGGCTACGTCTAATGCTAACAGCTTTTAGCCAGCAGCTTGCTAGGCGTGGTTTCAACTGCTGGAGCTGCCGAATACTAATGAACAAAGGAGTTGTGATGAAACAGATACAGGCTGTTTGAACTCGGGTGTTACAGCCACCAGCGTAGTTTGAGAGATTAAAACTGAAAGAGAAGTTGTTGACCTGTTTTCACACCCACTATGAAGGTAAGAACACCTGTGGAGCTAAAATATTCAACAGAAACCTCAGAAAAAACGTTTTTAATGGAAGGGCCTCTTTAAACGTCTTTATTTGCTAAAACAAATGTTTATATGCCTAAGGAAATATATCTTTTCTACATTCTATTCAGTGGCGGTGTTGTGCTGAAATTCTTTACCCTGTGTGGTACCAAACCACGAACACCATAAACCTCGTCTTCAACACTGCGTGTTCTTTTTATCCCCGGGTCGACCTGAAAACACTGGACAAATTCATACCAGAGACAGAATTCAGTTTGGCGTCTGGGACAGAGAGGAAGTCTCTCTGCCCGCGAATCTCTCTCAGAGTCGCCATTTATTAACACCAAGATCAACACATGTACATCCTTTTAAGGCTTTGCCTCTGAGCCTCTAACACATTGTCATACGTAAATCAGTTTGTTTAAACATTCCCCTTTTCTGCTGTATGTGGTGCATTCCTTTTTACTTTAAGCTCCCAAAGTCTGCAAAGTCTTTCCAAATAAGGTGTCGTCTCCTCAGTCCTCGGAACTTCAGTGTTCTTCATGGTCTCCTGAATGCAGATGGTTTTATTCTTCAAATAAGGATAAGCTTCAAGCAGGTTACTATCACACTAGTAAATACTTAGCAATTAAATATTATCACACCACAGCGGCTGGCCAATAGAGGGCGCTAGGGCGCCGCCCTCCATATCAAAAACATGATGTGGCAACAAATAAGAATTATTTCTTTTGTTTTCTTTATTTCATTTATTTAGAATTAAAAACACTCATGTATATTTATATACTGAGAAGATTGTATAAATGATTTCTGAAAGACAGAAATTGATTTGTAAAACATGATTTCCTCCTGCTTCTTCACTTCTCATATCTCTAGTTCAACTCTGGGGCGCTGGAGAAAGTTCCCTCAGGAGGCGGGCTTTTAGATCAAATTAGCCAATAGCAGATCTGCATTGCCAAACGGAAGAACTTTATTTAGCCAATAAACGCCGAGAAAATAACTTCACAAAGGGCGATTTTTGAAGCGCCCTAAAGCACATTAAAATACCGCGAGATTATCTGCTATCAAACAGCCGGTAAATGAGAAAGGAAAGCAGTCGAGGCTTCACTCAGAGCTAGCTGGATGTAGCTATGCTAACGTGGTTGGTTTAAAACAAGCAGCTCTGATCCTGGATGGTTACAGGATGAGGAGGGATACGAAACATCTATCTGAAAATATAAAGAAGAGACACCAGGAGACACATGGATAACAGAAGTAAGAATAATGTTGTCTTTTTATTTTCTGGTAGAATAAAACTGAACAGAAGGGAAACTTGTTAAACCCAGTGATAGAGAAGTCTGTAAAGAAAACAAGTTGTTAGGAAGTTTAATATTATCACTAGTAGATGGCTGTAAGTTTATTATAATGAGTAACAGTTTTCCAGGTGTGTGACACCATCCTGCTGCACATTAAGGAGTGTTTTGTCTTCACTCAGCATCTCGTCAGTGTGACCTGCTGCATGGAGAACTGTTTCTACAACACAGTGGGAGGTTTCCTGAGACACACTGGACACAACTATGGAGGTTTATCCAGTGCTGGACAATTAAAATAATCAAACATATTTAATGTTTATATTATATTAAATATTACTTAACACAAAATTGAATGTTAATACACAAAATGTGTCTGTTTGTCTGACTAGATTAACCTGTTCTGGTGATTATTTTTTTATTTTACAATTGAATAAAGTCTTTGTTAAATATTTAACTGAAGTTGGAAATGAATTTTTATATACAGGGTTTACATTAACTCATCTTTACAAATGTTTTATTGACTGTCACTTAATTGGATTCATGCAGCCCCACCCAAAAAATATCTCACCAGCCGCCACTGATTTTCTTCCTGTAATAATTTCCCACTATTCTTTTATTGCACAAGGTTTTCATCAAGGAAATCCTCAAAGGAAAAGGATTTCATATTTTCAAATGTCCTCTACCATTATATTAATGCAGTTTATATGTTTATCATCAGCATATTGGCAGATGAACGGATGCTTTGGGGATTAGTATTGGATGAGGTCAATTTTAGTGTTATTAAGTCTTATCACTCAGGCAGCATTTTGCTGAGGGTTTTATGTTGCAGCTGCACCTTTTCCATCAGTCTTTTAAGTGAAACTTCAAACATTACTGCATAAAAAGCACAACATTAAAGTTGCCACCAGCTCACGTATTGATCTTTGTTGAAATGGGATTTATGGTTTTCCAGTAAAAATTGTAAATCCTTCCTTCATAAATTTTTATGTTTAAACTAAAACTATTTCTTTTAATTTTCATGTACTTCATTATTTTTAAACATTTGTGCTCATATTTTGCGATAACAAGAGAACAGTTATCTGGACATAAAACAGCAGCATTAAAATGAATCAGTGACATCTCTTGAGAGGTGTGCAGAGGTAGTGCAACCTTTCTGTCTCTCCAAAGGATCTTTTGTCCTTGAAGAACAATGGAGAAATGGAAAGAGTGATTTTTAGATTGCATTGCAACCACACAACACTTTTGAGCAACAAACAGCCACACTATAACCTTAGCAGAGTCTGTGTCACCGATGTTGTGGTTCAATTTCACAGTCATTACTGATGCCTGTATTTTAACAGGAAACTGATAAAATCATCCTGCGCCTCATCGTGATGTACCTCGTCACTCATGTTATTCTGGGAAGCAGCTGTTCTGCCCTGTAGATGGAAATGTGCATGCAGAGATATAAACATACACACAGTATAGAAGAAGTGTGTGTTCCGAACAGAAGGAGGTGCTTTGATTTAGAGGTTTGGCTGTGCTGCAGGGCACTGAGAGCCATTTCTTTTAGGCATCAATATGAGTGAGAGCTGGGCAAGCAAGGCCAAATGCTCTAAAATAAAACACACCATTGTCAAGCACCAGCCTTTCATAGCCCATAGCAAATGTGATTTTTCTCTTTATGGGTGAAATATTAATGTTTCTATCCCGGGACTTTGAGAGAAAACAGCAGTTTTCAGACCCTGAGTTTCCAAGAGACAGGGCATGATGGAGGATTTCCTGAGTGATTCTTTGGCAAAGAAACTATAACCTTCAATTCATCACAACTTATTTTCATTCATTCATTCATTCATTCATTCATTCATTCATTCATTCATTCATTCATTCATTCATTCATTTGTTTGTTTCTGTCTTTGCTTCAACAAAACTTCACACTGATACTGGTTCCATTCAACACTTTGAATAATCGTTGGTTATGGTTGATAGTGCAGAAACATCCAGCACCTGACACAGACACATCTACAATATTCTGAGACATAACATCCAGTTCTCTTTATGTTGGTTTCAACTTGTAACTTCTAATCTCGCCATTTTTCATATCTGTTTACAATGAAAGGTATGCTACTTATCAAAATATGTTAATGATCAACTGAAATAATGAACCAATGATAAAAATACAAGTTCTCATATTAAGGATATTCAGATGCAGGCAAACCTGTCTGTAATTTCATACAAAATCAAATAAATGTGGTAAATAAAACAGATTATAAACCTTTCAGATGAAGGAATTTGATCATCAGGATCACTGCTTCAGTCCTATGAACACATAGAAGCCTGTTAGCTCCACTATCAGCTCCACTGTTAGCCTGTTACCAAATCATGTATCTCCTCAACAATGAAAAATGTTGTTTATCCTGTCTGCCATTATAACTTCAGACAGGGTCACCTTTGATGAAATACAGAGGACAGTTACTCTGGAACTGGTTGGCCAAATTTGAAGATTGCCATCACTTTAGAATCATCAGAGCCTGTAGAATCGAGCAGTGGAAACAAAAACTTCATTTGCATATCAGAATGTCCCATAGAGGAAGATGCAGAACAAGAGGATATTAAGTTTTACTTTCACATGTTCTGAAGGTGAAAAGAAGCTGCAGAAACAGCAGAGATTTATCTTGATTTGCAAAGGAACAAAAGTAACAGAATGAGATGCAAAGTTGAGTTTCAAAAAGTTAGGATTTCAAAACAGTGAACGTGAGATAATTTGGATGAAAATCTGTTTATTTTAGCTTTTTTTTTGGATGATGGTTTACTAAGTGTTGCTCATAGAGTGATAGAACTTGAATCACTGTAATCTGTAGACTCTGACTCTTGCAGCCCGTTCATCACATTTGCATCACCTATCAGCCATCACATGTGCTCTGTGACAGGAGAATGCAGCTTTCTGATTGGCTGAGGCTTTCTAACTCATGCACATTGTGGCAGGCCCCTCAAAATTTAGTCCAGGAACTCTTTAGTTTGGAATGTTACGAATAATTCAAGGCTGCAGTTGGTAGCACGGTTGCCTTGCAGCAAGAAGTTCCTGGGTTCAGGTCTTTGCATAGAGTTTGCATGTTCTCCCTGCATGTTTGGATTTTCTCTGGGTACTCCGGTTTCCTCCCACAGTCGAAAAACATGCTTGAGGTTAACTGGTGACTCTAAATTGTCTCCAGGTGTAAGTGTGTATGTGAATGGCTGTTTGTCTCTATGGCCCTGTGATGGACTGGCGACCTGTCCAGGGTGTCTCCTGCATCTCGCCCCGTGACCACTGGAGATAGACACCAGCTCCCTGCGACCCTGAACAGGAAGATGCAGGTTTAGAAAATGGATGGCTGGACGGACGGATGGATAATTCAACAATTTTATTTCATTCTACGTATGAGAAATCTAATGGAAATAGCAAAATGAGTTGTGTTGAAAACTGATTCAAAAGAAGTTATTCCAACCAGATCAGTTGCATCTAGACCCAGCCCTAAAAAGTTTTACCAATCCTAAAAGATTATTTTGGCCCTACTTACATATTACAGTCTACAAAGTAATTGTACATGTACATTAAAGTTTTGTTGGTGGGCCATGTAATAAAATCTTTTATCAATGAGCAGACATTAGGCCTCAATGATTTGTTGTGGAAGGCTTTTGGGCCTAATTATAATGCATTGGAAACTGGAAGGAACAGGCCAGTGGGAGGAGGCTGGCCAGGACATTCATTTTCCACTAAACTCAATTCAGGCTAATTGTTTTGATTCATGTGCAGTATGTTTGTTGGTTGCTTAAGCAGTCCATCTTCAAGGGAAAGTTTAGCTCTTTGACAAGCATTAAGAAAGAGAAGCAAAACTTGTTAAAGTATTTCAAAGTTTGATGGTTATGTGGAGGGTGACATTTACAAATTCAATGTTGTTAAGTTTTCAAGTAGTGTGAGCACAAGAACAACGAACAATTAGTATTGTGGTTTTGCAATAAATGTAAACGACTATTATAACACAGTTGTTCATAAAAAGAGAGGTTGCACTAACATTGAGGCTCAGTATGAAGAACCTGAAGTCCAGGTTCTGTTATGTGTTGTCTAATATGTGGCTTTCAGAGAAGTTTTTCAGGATAAACTAATAATACGCTATAACTTTTACAGGTGAAATGAATGTGACCTCTTAACCTTTAAATAAACATGTCCAACTGTTTAATGTTTCAGTACTTTTTACACAACTTGTTGTTCTCTAACAAGGAACATAATGATAAAATTACCAAAAGGTGTTTGATCCATTAATCCATCACTAAATCTCCTGCTTCAGTCAGAGTTGGTATTTAAACAGTCCTCATTATGTTGTAAACATCATGAGACCAAGACCAACCGAACAGCTGATCAACTCCTTGACATCAAGAAGTTTCAAAGAGTGTCACAGAGTGTCATCAGCAGGTTGCAACAGAGAGACTGGAAAAGTCACAGAAAGTCATAAAACTGGACGTCCTTTGTCCATGTCCCACACCGATGACACTTCACTGTGAACAGAGTCCTGTGGAACTAGATGATGAAGTTCACTCAACTCCAGGAACATTTAAGGAGCTGACAGAAACCAAGTGTTGCATCAGACCATTAGAAACCATTTACATATCAGTATGGTCTGCATGCTAGATAACCTGAAAGGGTAGCCAACCACACCATCAGGTATAGACATTGTCTTGCATGGGCCAAGGAGCAATCACGCCGGACAAGAGACAAGTGGACGTTAGTGTTGTTCTCTGATGGAAGTTTATTCAAGTTGAGCAGAATTTATGGCCACCATCAATGTTGGAAACGTCAAACAGAGCGCTATGCATCAGATACTGATGTCACCAGATGAGCTGTTGGTGGTGTTACAGTGTGGACATGTGTTACAATATAGACAGGTGTTACAGTGTGGACAGGTGTTACAGTGTGGACAGGTGTTACAGTGTAGACAGGTGTTACAGTGTGGACAGGTGTTACAGTGTGGACAGGTGTTACAGTGTAGACAGGTGTTACAGTGTGGACAGGTGTAACAGTGTGGACAGGTGTTAAGGTGTGGACAGGTGTTACAGTGTAGACAGGTGTTACAGTGTGGACAGGTGTTACAGTGTAGACAGGTGTAACAGTGTGGACAGGTGTTTAGGTGTGGACAGGTGTTACAGTGTAGACAGGTGTTACAGTGTGGACAGGTGTTACAGTGTAGACAGGTGTAACAGTGTGGACAGGTGTACAGTGTGGACAGGTGTTAAAGTGTGGACAGGTGTTACAGTGTAGACAGGTGTTACAGTGTGGACAGGTGTTACAGTGTAGACAGGTGTAACAGTGTAGACAGGTGTAACAGTGTGGACAGGTGTTAGTGTGGACAGGTGTTACAGTGTGGACAGGTGTTACAGTGTAGACAGGTGTAACAGTGTGGACAGGTGTTTAAGTGTGGACAGGTGTTACAGTGTGGACAGGTGTTACAGTGTAGACAGGTGTAACAGTGTGGACAGGTGTTACAGTGTGGACATGTGTTACAGTGTGGACAGGTGTTACAGTGTGGACAGGTGTAACAGTGTGGACAGGTGTTAAGGTGTGGACAGGTGTTACAGTGTAGACAGGTGTTACAGTGTGGACAGTGTTAGGTGTAACAGTGTGGACAGGTGTTACAGTGTGGACATGTGTTACAGTGTGGACAGGTGTTAAGGTGTGGACAGGTGTTACAGTGTAGACAGGTGTTACAGTGTGGACAGGGTTACAGTGTAGACAGGTGTTACAGTGTGGACAGGTGTTACAGTGTGGACAGGGTTAAGGTGTGGACAGGTGTTACAGTGTAGACAGGTGTTACAGTGTGGACAGGTGTTACAGTGTAGACAGGTGTAACAGTGTGGACAGGTGCTACAGTGTGGACATGTGTTACAGTGTGGACAGGTGTTACAGTGTGGACATGTGTTACAGTGTGGACAGGTGTTACAGTGTGGACAGGTGTTTAGGTGTGGACAGGTGTTACAGTGTAGACAGGTGTTACAGTGTGGACAGGTGTTACAGTGTAGACAGGTGTAACAGTGTGGACAGGTGTTACAGTGTGGACATGTGTTACAGTGTGGACAGGTGTTACAGTGTGGACAGGTGTTACAGTGTGGACAGGTGTTACAGTGTGGACAGGTGTTACAGTGTAGACAGGTGTTACAGTGTGGACAGGTGTTACAGTGTAGACAGGTGTTAAGTGTGGACAGGTGTTACAGTGTGGACATGTGTTACAGTGTGGACAGGTGTTACAGTGTAGACAGGTGTTACAGTGTGGACAGGTGTTACAGTGTGGACAGGTGTTAAGGTGTGGACAGGTGTTACAGTGTAGACAGGTGTTACAGTGTGGACAGGTGTTACAGTGTAGACAGGTGTTACAGTGTAGACAGGTGTTACAGTGTGGACAGGTGTTACAGTGTGGACAGGTGTTACAGTGTAGACAGGTGTTACAGTGTGGACAGGTGTAACAGTGTGGACATGTGTTACAGTGTGGACAGGTGTTAAGGTGTGGACAGGTGTTACAGTGTAGACAGGTGTTACAGTGTGGACAGGTGTTACAGTGTAGACAGGTGTTACAGTGTGGACAGGTGTAACAGTGTGGACATGTGTTACAGTGTGGACAGGTGTTACAGTGTGGACATGTGTTACAGTGTGGACAGGTGTTACAATGTGGACAGGTGTAACAGTGTAGACAGGTGTTACAGTGTGGACAGGTGTTACAGTGTAGACAGGTGTAACAGTGTGGACAGGTGTTTAGGTGTGGACAGGTGTTACAGTGTAGACAGGTGTTACAGTGTGGACATGTGTTACAGTGTGGACAGGTGTTACAGTGTAGACAGGTGTTAAGTGTGGACAGGTGTTACAGTGTAGACAGGTGTTACAGTGTGGACAGGTGTTAAGGTGTGGACAGGTGTTACAGTGTAGACAGGTGTTACAGTGTGGACATGTGTTACAGTGTGGACAGGTGTAACAGTGTGGACATGTGTTACAGTGTGGACAGGTGTAACAGTGTGGACAGGTGTAACAGTGTGGACATGTGTTACAGTGTGGACAGGTGTTACAGTGTGGACAGGTGTTACAGTGTAGACAGGTGTTACAGTGTGGACAGGTGTTAAGTGTGGACAGGTGTTACAGTGTGGACAGGTGTTACAGTGTAGACAGGTGTTACAGTGTGGACAGGTGTAACAGTGTAGACAGGTGTAACAGTGTGGACAGGTGTTACAGTGTGGACATGTGTTACAGTGTGGACAGGTGTTACAGTGTAGACAGGTGTAACAGTGTGGACAGGTGTTACAGTGTAGACAGGTGTTACAGTGTGGACAGGTGTTACAGTGTGGACAGGTGTTACAGTGTGGACAGGTGTTAAGGTGTGGACAGGTGTTACAGTGTGGACAGGTGTTACAGTGTGGACAGGTGTAACAGGACAGGTGTGACAATGTGGACAGGTGTAACAGTGTAGACAGGTGTTACAGTGTGGACAGGTGTTACAGTGTAGACAGGTGTAACAGTGTGGACAGGTGTTAAGGTGTGGACGTGTTACAGTGTAGACAGGTGTTACAGTGTGGACAGGTGTTACAGTGTGGACAGGTGTTACAGTGTGGACAGGTGTTACAGTGTAGACAGGTGTAACAGTGTGGACAGGTGTTTAGGTGTGGACAGGTGTTACAGTGTAGACAGGTGTTACAGTGTGGACAGGTGTTACAGTGTAGACAGGTGTAACAGTGTGGACAGGTGCTACAGTGTGGACATGTGTTACAGTGTGGACAGGTGTTACAGTGTGGACATGTGTTACAGTGTGGACAGGTGTTACAGTGTAGACAGGTGTTACAGTGTGGACAGGTGTTACAGTGTAGACAGGTGTAACAGTGTGGACAGGTGTTACAGTGTGGACAGGGGGTTGGACAGGTGTTACAGTGTACAGGTGTAACAGTGTGGACATGTGTTACAATGTGGACAGGTGTTACAGTATGGACATGTGTTACAGTGTGGACAGGTGTTACAGTGTAGACAGGTGTAACAGTGTGGACAGGTGTTACAGTGTGGACATGTGTTACAGTGTGGACAGGTGTTACAGTGTGGACAGGTGTTACAGTGTGGACAGGTGTTACAGTGTGGACAGGTGTTACAGTGTGGACAGGTGTTACGGTGTGGACAGGTGTTACAGTGTAGACAGGTGTTACAGTGTGGACAGGTGTTACAGTGTGGACAGGTGTTACAGTGTGGACAGGTGTTACAGTGTGGACAGGTGTTACAGTGTGGACAGGTGTTTAGGTGTGGACAGGTGTTACAGTGTAGACAGGTGTTACAGTGTGGACAGGTGTTACAGTGTGGACATGTGTTACAGTGTGGACAGGTGTTACAGTGTAGACAGGTGTTACAGTGTGGACAGGTGTAACAGTGTAGACATGTGTTACAGTGTGGACAGGTGTTAAGGTGTGGACAGGTGTTACAGTGTAGACAGGTGTTACAGTGTGGACAGGTGTTACAGTGTGGACAGGTGTTACAGTGTGGACAGGTGTTACAGTGTGGACAGGTGTAACAGTGTGGACAGGTGTTAAGGTGTGGACAGGTGTTACAGTGTAGACAGGTGTTACAGTGTGGACAGGTGTTACAGTGTAGACAGGTGTAACAGTGTGGACAGGTGTTACAGTGTGGACAGGTGTTACAGTGTGGACAGGTGTTACAGTGTAGACAGGTGTTACAGTGTGGACAGGTGTTACAGTGTGGACAGGTGTTACAGTGTAGACAGGTGTAACAGTGTGGACAGGTGTTACAGTGTGGACATGTGTTACAGTGTGGACAGGTGTTACAGTGTGGACAGGTGTTACAGTGTGGACAGGTGTTACAGTGTAGACAGGTGTTACAGTGTGGACAGGTGTTACAGTGTGGACATGTGTTACAGTGTGGACAGGTGTTACAGTGTAGACAGGTGTAACAGTGTGGACAGGGGGACAGGTGTTACAGTGTAGACAGGTGTAACAGTGTGGACAGGTGTTACAGTGTGGACATGTGTTACAGTGTGGACAGGTGTAACAGTGTGGACATGTGTTACAGTGTAGACAGGTGTAACAGTGTAGACAGGTGTAACAGTGTGGACAGGTGTTTAGGTGTGGACAGGTGTTACAGTGTAGACAGGTGTTACAGTGTGGACAGGTGTTACAGTGTAGACAGGTGTAACAGTGTGGACAGGTGTTACAGTGTGGACATGTGTTACAGTGTGGACAGGTGTTACAGTGTGGACATGTGTTACAATGTGGACAGGTGTTACAGTGTAGACAGGTGTTACAGTGTGGACAGGTGTTACAGTGTAGACAGGTGTAACAGTGTGGACAGGTGTTACAGTGTGGACATGTGTTACAGTGTGGACAGGTGTTACAGTGTGGACATGTGTTACAGTGTGGACAGGTGTTACAGTGTAGACAGGTGTAACAGTGTGGACAGGTGTTTAGTGTGGACAGGTGTTACAGTGTAGACAGGTGTTACAGTGTGGACAGGTGTTACAGTGTGGACATGTGTTACAGTGTGGACAGGTGTTACAGTGTAGACAGGTGTTACAGTGTGGACAGGTGTTACAGTGTGGACAGGTGTTACAGTGTAGACAGGTGTAACAGTGTGGACAGGTGTTACAGTGTGGACATGTGTTACAGTGTGGACAGGTGTTACAGTGTGGACATGTGTTACAGTGTGGACAGGATGTGGACAGGTGTAACAGTGTAGACAGGTGTTACAGTGTGGACAGGTGTTACAGTGTAGACAGGTGTAACAGTGTGGACAGGTGTTACAGTGTGGACATGTGTTACAGTGTGGACAGGTGTTACAGTGTAGACAGGTGTTACAGTGTGGACAGGTGTAACAGTGTAGACATGTGTTACAGTGTGGACAGGTGTTAAGGTGTGGACAGGTGTTACAGTGTAGACAGGTGTTACAGTGTGGACAGGTGTTACAGTGTGGACAGGTGTAACAGTGTGGACAGGTGTTACAGTGTGGACATGTGTTACAGTGTGGACAGGTGTTACAGTGTAGACAGGTGTTACAGTGTGGACAGGTGTAACAGTGTGGACAGGTGTGGACAGGTGTTACAGTGTAGACATGTGTTACAGTGTGGACAGGTGTAACAGTGTGGACAGGTGTAACAGTGTGGACATGTGTTACAATGTGGACAGGTGTTACAGTGTGGACATGTGTTACAGTGTGGACAGGTGTTACAGTGTAGACAGGTGTACAGTGTGGACAGGTGTTACAGTGTGGACATGTGTTACAGTGTGGACAGGTGTTACAGTGTGGACAGGTGTTACAGTGTGGACAGGTGTAACAGTGTGGACAGGTGTTAAGGTGTGGACAGGTGTTACAGTGTAGACAGGTGTTACAGTGTGGACAGGTGTTACAGTGTAGACAGGTGTAACAGTGTGGACAGGTGTTACAGTGTAGACAGGTGTAACAGTGTGGACAGGTGCTACAGTGTGGACATGTGTTACAGTGTGGACAGGTGTTACAGTGTGGACATGTGTTACAGTGTAGACAGGTGTTACAGTGTGGACAGGTGTAACAGTGTAGACATGTGTTACAGTGTGGACAGGTGTTAAGGTGTGGACAGGTGTTACAGTGTAGACAGGTGTTACAGTGTGGACAGGTGTTACAGTGTAGACAGGTGTAACAGTGTGGACAGGTGTTACAGTGTGGACATGTGTTACAGTGTGGACAGGTGTTACAGTGTGGACAGGTGTACCAGTGTGGAGGTGTAACAGTGTAGAGTGTTACAGTGTGGACAGGTGTAACAGTGTAGACAGGTGTAACAGTGTGGACAGGTGTTACAATGTGGACAGGTGTTACAGTGTGGACATGTGTTACAGTGTGGACAGGTGTTACAGTGTAGACAGGTGTTACAGTGTAGACAGGGGTAACAGTGTGGACAGGTGTAACAGTGTAGACATGTGTTACAGTGTGGACAGGTGTTAAGGTGTGGACAGGTGTTACAGTGTAGACAGGTGTTACAGTGTGGACAGGTGTTACAGTGTAGACAGGTGTAACAGTGTGGACAGGTGTTTAGGTGTGGACAGGTGTTACAGTGTAGACAGGTGTTACAGTGTGGACAGGTGTTACAGTGTAGACAGGTGTAACAGTGTGGACAGGTGTTACAGTGTGGACAGGTGTAACAGTGTGGACAGGTGTTACAGTGTGGACAGGTGGACAGGTGTTACACAGTGTAGACAGGTGTTACAGGGTGTTAAGGTGTGGACAGGTGTTACAGTGTAGACACAGTGTAGACAGGTGTAACAGTGTGGACAGGTGTTACAGTGACAGGTGTTACAGTGTAGACAGGTGTTACAGTGTGGACAGGTGTTAAGGTGTGGACAGGTGTTACAGTGTAGACAGGTGTTACAGTGTGGACAGGTGTTACAGTGTGGACATGTGTTACAGTGTGGACAGGTGTTACAGTGTAGACAGGTGTAACAGTGTGGACAGGTGTGTTACAGTGTAGACAGGTGTTACAGTGTGAGGTGTTACAGTGTGGACAGGTGTAACAGTGTAGACAGGTGTTACAGTGTGGACAGGTGTTAAGGTGTGGACAGGTGTTACAGTGTAGACAGGTGTTACAGTGTGGACAGGTGTTACAGTGTAGACAGGTGTAACAGTGTGGACAGGTGTTACAGTGTGGACATGTGTTACAGTGTGGACAGGTGTTACAGTGTAGACAGGTGTTACAGTGTGGACAGGTGTTACAGTGTAGACATGTGTTACAGTGTGGACAGGTGTTAAGGTGTGGACAGGTGTTACAGTGTAGACAGGTGTTACAGTGTGGACAGGTGTTACAGTGTGGACATGTGTTACAATGTGGACAGGTGTTACAGTGTGGACATGTGTTACAGTGTGGACAGGTGTTACAGTGTAGACAGGTGTAACAGTGTGGACAGGTGTTACAGTGTAGACAGGTGTAACAGTGTGGACAGGTGCTACAGTGTGGACAGGTGTTACAGTGTGGACAGGTGTTACAGTGTGACAGGTGTTAAGGTGTGGACAGGTGTTACAGTGTAGACAGGTGTTACAGTGTGGACAGGTGTTACAGTGTAGACAGGTGTAACAGTGTGGACATGTGTTACAGTGTGGACAGGTGTTACAGTGTAGACAGGTGTAACAGTGTGGACAGGTGTACAGTGGGGACAGGTGTTACAGTGTGGACAGGTGTGACAGGTGTTACAGTGTAGACAGGTGTAACAGTGTGGACAGGTGTTACAGTGTAGACAGGTGTAACAGTGTGGACAGGTGCTACAGTGTGGACATGTGTTACAGTGTGGACAGGTGTTACAGTGTGGACATGTGTTACAGTGTGGACAGGTGTTAAAGTGTGGACAGGTGTTACAGTGTGTTACAGTGTGGACAGGTGTTACAGTGTAGACAGGTGTGTGGACATGTGTTACAGTGTGGACAGGTGTTACAGTGTGTTACAGTGTGGACAGGTGTTAAGGTGTGGACAGGTGTTACAGTGTAGACAGGTGTTACAGTGTGGACAGGTGTTACAGTGTAGACAGGTGTTACAGTGTGGACAGGTGTAACAGTGTAGACAGGTGTTACAGTGTGGACAGGTGTTAAGGTGTGGACAGGTGTTACAGTGTAGACAGGTGTTACAGTGTGGACAGGTGTTAAGGTGTGGACAGGTGTTACAGTGTAGACAGGTGTAACAGGGACAGGTGTTACAGTGTGGACATGTGTTACAGTGTGGACAGGTGTTACAGTGTAGACATGTGTTACAGTGTGGACAGGTGTAACAGTGTGGACATGTGTTACAGTGTGGACAGGTGTAACAGTGTGGACAGGTGTTACAGTGTGGACATGTGTTACAGTGTGGACAGGTGTTACAGTGTAGACAGGTGTTACAGTGTGGACAGGTGTAACAGTGTGACAGGTGTTGGACAGGTGTTACAGTGTGGACAGGGGTTACAGTGTGGACAGGTGTTACAGTGTGGACAGGTGTTACAGTGTGGACAGGTGTTACAGTGTAGACAGGTGTTACAGTGTGGACAGCTGTTACAGTGTGGACAGGTGTTACAGTGTGGACAGGTGTTACAGTGTGGACATGTGTTACAGTGTGGACAGGTGTTACAGTGTAGACAGGTGTAACAGTGTGGACAGGTGTTTAGGTGTGGACAGGTGTTACAGTGTAGACAGGTGTTACAGTGTGGACAGGTGTTACAGTGTAGACAGGTGTAACAGTGTGGACAGATGTTACAGTGTGGACATGTGTTACAGTGTGGACAGGTGTTACAGTGTGGACATGTGTTACAGTGTGGACAGGTGTTACAGTGTAGACAGGTGTTACAGTGTGGACAGGTGTTACAGTGTGGACTGTGTAACAGTGTGGACAGGTGTTACAGTGTGGACATGTGTTACAGTGTGGACAGGTGTTACAGTGTAGACAGGTGTTACAGTGTGGACAGGTGTTACAGTGGTACAGCACAGGTGTTACAGTGTAGACAGGTGTTACAGTGTGGACAGGTGTTACAGTGTAGACAGGTGTAACAGTGTGGACAGATGTTACAGTGTGGACATGTGTTACAGTGTGGACAGGTGTTACAGTGTGGACATGTGTTACAGTGTGGACAGGTGTTACAGTGTAGACAGGTGTTAACAGTGTGGACAGGTGTTACAGTGTGGACAGGTGTTACAGTGTAGACAGGTGTTACAGTGTGGACAGGTGTTAAGGTGTGGACAGGTGTTACAGTGTAGACAGGTGTTACAGTGTGGACAGGTGTTACAGTGTAGACAGGTGTAACAGTGTGGACAGGTGTTACAGTGTGGACAGGTGTTACAGTGTGGACAGGTGTTACAGTGTGGACAGGTGTAACAGTGTAGACAGGTGTTACAGTGTGGACGTGTGGACAGGTGTTACAGTGTAGACAGGTGTAACAGTGTAGACAGGTGTATGTGGACAGGTGTTACAGTGTGGACAGGTGTTACAGTGTGGACAGGTGTTACAGTGTAGACAGGTGTAACAGTGTGGACAGGTGTTACAGTGTGGACATGTGTTACAGTGTGGACAGGTGTTACAGGTAGACAGGTGTAACAGTGTGGACAGGTGTTACGGTGTGGACAGGTGTAACAGTGGGGACAGGTGTAACAGTGTGGACAGGTGTTACAGTGTGGACATGTGTTACAGTGTGGACAGGTGTTACAGTGTGGACATGTGTTACAGTGTGGACAGGTGTTACAGTGTAGACAGGTGTTACAGTGTGGACAGGTGTAACAGTGTAGACATGTGTTACAGTGTGGACAGGTGTTAAGGTGTGGACAGGTGTTACAGTGTAGACAGGTGTTACAGTGTGGACAGGTGTTAAGGTGTGGACAGGTGTTACAGTGTAGACAGGTGTTACAGTGTGGACAGGTGTTACAGTGTAGACAGGTGTTACAGTGTGGACAGGTGTTACAGTGTGGACAGGTGTTACAGTGTGGACAGGTGTTACAGTGTAGACAGGTGTAACAGTGTGGACAGGTGTTACAGTGTAGACAGGTGTAACAGTGTGGACAGGTGTTTAGGTGTGGACAGGTGTTACAGTGTAGACAGGTGTTACAGTGTGGACAGGTGTTACAGTGTGTAACAGTGTGGACAGGTGTTACAGTGTGGACAGGTGTAACAGTGTGGACATGTGTTACAATGTGGACAGGTGTAACAGTGTGGACAGGTGTTACAGTGTGGACAGGTGTAACAGTGTGGACAGGTGTAACAGTGTGGACATGTGTTACAATGTGGACAGGTGTTACAGTGTGGACATGTGTTACAGTGTGGACAGGTGTTAAAATGTGGACAGGTGTTACAGTGTAGACAGGGGTTACAGTGTGGACAGGGTTACAGTGTAGACAGGTGTAACAGTGTGGACAGGTGTAACAGTGTGGACATGTGTTACAATGTGGACAGGTGTTACAGTGTGGACATGTGTTACAGTGTGGACAGGTGTTACAGTGTAGACAGGTGTTACAGTGTGGACAGGTGTAACAGTGTAGACATGTGTTACGGACAGGTGTTACAGTGTGTTACAGTGTGGACATGTGTTACAGTGTGGACAGGTGTTACAGTGTGGACATGTGTTACAGTGTGGACAGGTGTTACAGTGTAGACAGGTGTAACAGTGTGGACAGGTGTTACAGTGTAGACACAGGTGTTTAGGTGTGGACAGGTGTTACAGTGTAGACAGGTGTTACAGTGTGGACAGGTGTTACAGTGTGGACAGGTGTAACAGTGTGGACAGGTGTGACTAGACAGGTGTTACAGTGTAGACAGGTGTAACAGTGTACAGTGTAGACAGGTGTGGTGTTACAGTGTGGACAGGTGTTACAGTGTGGACAGGTGTTACAGTGTGGACAGGTGTTACAGTGTAGACAGGTGTAACAGTGTGGACAGGTGTTTAGGTGTGGACAGGTGTTACAGTGTAGACAGGTGTTACAGTGTGGACAGGTGTTACGGTGTTACAGTGTAGACAGGTGTTACAGTGTGGACAGGTGTAACAGTGTGGACAGGTGTTAAAGTGTGGACAGGTGTTACAGTGTAGACAGGTGTTACAGTGTGGACAGGTGTAACAGTGTGGACAGGTGTAACAGTGTGGACAGGTGTTACAGTGTAGACAGGTGTTACAGTGTGGACAGGTGTTACAGTATAGACACAGGTGTTACAGTGTGGACATGTTTACAGTGTGGACAGGTGTTACAATGTGGACAGGTGTAACAGTGTGGACAGGTGTTACAGTGTAGACAGGTGTAACAGTGTGGACAGGTGTTACAGTGTGGACATGTGTTACAGTGTGGACAGGTGTAACAGTGTGGACATGTGTTACAGTGAGGACAGGACAGGTGTTACAGTGTGGACATGTGTTACAGTGTGGACAGGTGTTACAGTGTAGACAGGTGTAACAGTGTGGACAGGTGTTACAATGTGGACAGGTGTAACAGTGTGGACATGTGTTACAGTGTGGACAGGTGTTACAGTGTAGACAGGTGTAACAGTGTGGACAGGTGTTACAGTGTGGGCAGGTGTTAAAGGTGTAACAGTGTAGACATGTGTTACAGTGTGGACAGGTGTTAAGGTGTGGACAGGTGTTACAGTGTAGACAGGTGTTACAGTGTGGACAGGTGTTAAGGTGTGGACAGGTGTTACAGTGTAGACAGGTGTTACAGTGTGGACAGGTGTTACAGTGTAGACAGGTGTGTGTGGACAGGTGTTACAGTGTGGACAGGGGTTACAACAGGTGTAACAGTGTAGACAGGTGTTACAATGTGGACAGGTGTAACAGTGTAGACAGGAGACAGGTGTAACAGTGTGGACAGGTGTTTAGGTGTGGACAGGTGTTACAGTGTAGACAGGTGTTACAGTGTGGACAGGTGTTACAGTGTAGACAGGTGTAACAGTGTGGACACAGGTGTTACAGTGTGGACAGGTGTAACAGTGTGGACAGGTGTTAAGGTGTGGACAGGTGTTACAGTGTAGACAGGTGTTACAGTGTGGACAGGTGTTACAGTGTAGACAGGCGTTACAGTGTGGACAGGTGTTACAGTGTGGACATGTGTTACAGTGTGGACAGGTGTTACAGTGTAGACAGGTGTTACAATGTGGACAGGTGTAACAGTGTAGACAGGGGACAGGTGTTACAGGACAGTGTGGACAGGTGTTACAGTGTAGACAGGTGTAACAGTGTGGACAGGTGTTTAGGTGTGGACAGGTGTTACAGTGTAGACAGGTGTTACAGTGTGGACAGGTGCTACAGTGTGGACAACAGTGTAGACATGTGTTACAGTGTGGACAGGTGTTACGTAACAGTGTGGACAGGTGTTACAATGTGGACAGGTGTAACAGTGTGGACATGTGTTACAGTGTGGACAGGTGTTACAGTGTGGACAGGTGTTACAGTGTGGACAGGTGTTACAGTGTAGACAGGTGTTACAGTGTGGACAGGTGTTACAGTGTGGACAGGTGTTACAGTGTGGACAGGTGATACAGTGTGGACAGGGGATACAGTGTGGACAGGTGTAACAGTATGTGTTACAATGTGGACAGGTGTTACAGTGTGGACATGTGTTACAGTGTGGACAGGTGTAACAGTGTAGACAAACAGTGTGGACAGGTGTAACAGTGTGGACATGTAGACAGGTGTTACAGTGTGGACAGGTGCTACAGTGTAGACAGGTGTAACAGTGTGGACAGGTGTTACAGTGTGGACAGGTGTTACAGTGTGGACAGGTGTTACAGTGTAGACAGGTGTAACAGTACAGGTGTTACAGTGTAGACAGGTGTAACAGTGTGGACAGGTAACAGTGTGGACATGTGTTACAATGTGGACAGGTGTTACAGTGTGGACATGTGTTACAGTGTAGACAGGTGTTACAGTGTAGACAGGTGTAACAGTGTGGAGGTGTGGACAGGTGTTACAGTGTAGACAGGTGTTACAGTGTGGACAGGTGTTACAGTGTAGACAGGTGTAACAGTGTGGACAGGTGTTACAGTGTGGACAAGGTGTTACAGTGTAGACAGGTGTTACAGTGTGGACAGGTGTTACAGTGTGGACATGTGTTACAGTGTGGACAGGTGTAACAGTGTGGACATGTGTTACAGGGACAGGTGTTACAGTGTGGACATGTGTTACAGTGTGGACAGGTGTTACAGTGTAGACAGGTGTAACAGTGTGGACAGGTGTTACAATGTGGACAGGTGTAACAGGTGTTACAGTGTGGACAGGTGTTAAGGTGTGGACAGGTGTTACAGTGTAGACAGGTGTTACAGTGTGGACAGGTGTTACAGTGTAGACAGGTGTAACAGTGTGGACAGGTGTTACAGTGTGGACATGTGTTACAGTGTGGACAGGTGTTACAGTGTAGACAGGTGTAACAGTGTGGACAGGTGTTAAGGTGTGGACAGGTGTTACAGTGTAGACAGGTGTTACAGTGACAGGTGTAACAGTGAGGACAGGTGTTACAGTGTGGACATGTGTTACAGTGTGGACAGGTGTTACAGTGTAGACAGGTGTTACAGTGTAGACAGGTGTAACAGTGTGGACAGGTGTTACAGTGTGGACAGGTGTTACAGTGTGGACAGGTGTAACAGAGACAGGTGTAACAGTGTGGACAGGTGTTTAGGTGTGGACAGGTGTTACAGTGTAGACAGGTGTTACAGTGTGGACAGGTGTTACAGTGTAGACAGGTGTAACAGTGTAGACAGGTGTTACAGTGTGGACAGGTGTTACAGTGTAGACAGGGGTGTTACAATGTGGACAGGTGTAACAGTTAGGTGTGGACAGGTGTTACAGTGTAGACAGGTGTTACAGTTGTAACAGTGTGGACAGGTGTTACAGTGTGGACAGGTGTTACAGTGTAGACAGGTGTAACAGTGTAGACAGGTGTTACAGTGTGGACATGTGTTACAGTGTGGACAGGTGTAACAGTGTGGACATGTGTTACAGTGACAGTGTAGACAGGTGTAACAGTGTAGACAGGTGTTACACAGGTGTAACAGTGTGGACAGGTGTTACAGTGTGGACAGGTGTAACAGTGTGGACTAACAGTGTGGACAGGTGTTACAATGTGGACAGGTGTTACAGGTGTAACAGTGTAGACAGGTGTTACAGTGTGGACAGGTGTTACAGTGTCAGGTGTAACAGTGTGGACAGGTGTTTAGGTGTGGACAGGTGTTACAGTGTAGACAGGTGTTACAGTGTGGACAGGGTAGACAGGTGTAACAGTGTGGACAGGTGTTACAATGTGGACAGGTGTAACAGTGTAGACAGGTGTTACAGTGTGGACAGGTGTTACAGTGTAGACAGGTGTAACAGTGTGGACAGGTGTTTAGGTGTGGACAGGTGTTACAGTGTAGACAGGTGTTACAGTGTGGACGTAGACAGGTGTAACAATGTGGACAGGTGTAACAGTGTAGACAGGTGTTACAGTGTGGTGGACAGGTGTTACAGTGTGGACAGGTGCTACAGTGTGGACACAGTGTGGACAGGTGTAACAGTGTAGACAGGTGTAACAGTGTGGACAGGTGTTAAGTGTGGACAGGTGTTACAGTGTAGACAGGTGTTACAGTGTGGACAGGTGTAACAGTGTAGACAGGTGTTACAGTGTGGACAGGTGTTACAGTGTAGACAGGTGTAACAGTGTGGACAGGTGTTTAGGTGTGGACAGGTGTTACAGTGTAGACAGGTGTTACAGTGTAGACAGGTGTAACAGTGTGGACATGTGTTACAGTGTGGACAGGTGTAACAGTGTGGACAGGTGTAACAGTGTGGACAGGTGTTACAATGTGGACAGGTGTTACAGTGTTACAGTGTAGACAGGTGTAACAGTACAGGTGTTACAGTGTAGACAGGTGTAACAGTGTGGACAGGTGTTACAGTGTGGACATGTGTTACAGTGTGGACAGGTGTAACAGTGTAGACAGGTGTAACAATGTGGACAGGTGTTACAGTGTGGACATGTGGACAGGTGTTACAGTGTAGACAGGTGTTACAGTGTGGACAGGTGTTAAGGTGTGGACAGGTGTTACAGTGTAGACAGGTGTTACAGTGTGGACAGGTGTTACAGTGTAGACAGGTGTAACAGTGTGGACAGGTGTTACAGTGTTACAGTGTGGACAGGTGTTACAGTGTGGACATGTGTTACAGTGTGGACAGGTGTTACAGTGTGGACAGGTGTAACAGTGTGGACAGGTGTAACAGTGTGGACATGTGTTACAATGTGGACAGGTGTTACAGTGTGGACATGTGTTACAGTGTGGACAGGTGTTACAGTGTGGACAGGTGTAACAGTGTAGACAGGTGTTACAGTGTGGACAGGTGTTTAGGTGTGGACAGGTGTTACAGTGTAGACAGGTGTTACAGTGTGGACAGGTGTTACAGTGTGGACAGGTGTTACAGTGTGGACAGGTGTTACAGTGTGGACATGTGTTACAGTGTGGACAGGTGTAACAGTGTGGACAGGTGTAACAGTGTGGACATGTGTTACAATGTGGACAGGTGTTACAGTGTGGACATGTGTTACAGTGTGGACAGGTGTTACAGTGTAGACAGGTGTAACAGTGTGGACAGGTGTTACAGTGTAGACAGGTGTTACAGTGTGGACAGGTGTTACAATGTGGACAGGTGTTACAGTGTAGACAGGTGTAACAGTGTGGACAGGTGTTACAGTGTGGACATGTGTTACAGTGTGGACAGGTGTTACAGTGTAGACAGGTGTAACAGTGTGGACAGGTGTTACAGTGTGGACATGTGTTACAGTGTGGACAGGTGTAACAGTGTGGACATGTGTTACAGTGTGGACAGGTGTTACAGTGTGGACAGGTGTTACAGTGTAGACAGGTGTTACAGTGTGGACAGGTGTTACAGTGTAGACAGGTGTAACAGTGTGGACAGGTGTTACAGTGTGGACAGGTGTAACAGTGTGGACATGTGTTACAGTGTGGACAGGTGTAACAGTGTGGACATGTGTTACAGTGTGGACAGGTGTAACAGTGTGGACAGGTGTAACAGTGTGGACATGTGTTACAGTGTGGACAGGTGTTACAGTGTAGACAGGTGTTACAGTGTGGACAGGTGTAACAGTGTAGACAGGTGTTACAGTGTGGACAGGTGTTACAGTGTAGACAGGTGTAACAGTGTGGACAGGTGTTTAGGTGTGGACAGGTGTTACAGTGTAGACAGGTGTTACAGTGTGGACAGGTGTTACAGTGTAGACAGGTGTAACAGTGTGGACAGGTGTTACAGTGTGGACAGGTGTTACAGTGTGGACATGTGTTACAGTGTGGACAGGTGTTACAGTGTAGACAGGTGTTACAATGTGGACAGGTGTAACAGTGTAGACAGGTGTTACAGTGTGGACAGGTGTTACAGTGTAGACAGGTGTAACAGTGTGGACAGGTGTTTAGGTGTGGACAGGTGTTACAGTGTAGACAGGTGTTACAGTGTGGACAGGTGTTACAGTGTAGACAGGTGTAACAGTGTGGACATGTGTTACAGTGTGGACAGGTGTTACAGTGTGGACATGTGTTACAGTGTGGACAGGTGTAACAGTGTGGACAGGTGTTACAGTGTGGACAGGTGTAACAGTGTGGACAGGTGTTTAGGTGTGGACAGGTGTTACAGTGTAGACAGGTGTTACAGTGTAGACAGGTGTTACAGTGTGGACAGGTGTAACAGTGTGGACAGGTGTAACAGTGTGGACATGTGTTACAATGTGGACAGGTGTTACAGTATGGACATGTGTTACAGTGTGGACAGGTGTTACAGTGTAGACAGGTGTTACAATGTGGACAGGTGTAACAGTGTAGACAGGTGTTACAGTGTGGACAGGTGTTACAGTGTGGACAGGTGTTAAGGTGTGGACAGGTGTTACAGTGTAGACAGGTGTTACAGTGTGGACAGGTGTTACAGTGTGGACAGGTGTAACAGTGTGGACATGTGTTACAGTGTGGACAGGTGTTACAGTGTAGACAGGTGTAACAGTGTGGACAGGTGTTACAATGTGGACAGGTGTAACAGTGTGGACATGTGTTACAGTGTGGACAGGTGTTACAGTGTAGACAGGTGTAACAGTGTGGACAGGTGTTTAGGTGTGGACAGGTGTTACAGTGTGGACAGGTGGTACAGTGGGGACAGGTGTTACAGGGTGGACAGGTGTTACAGTGTGGACATGTGTTACAATGTGGACAGGTGTAACAGTGTGGACATGTGTTACAGTGTGGACAGGTGTTACAGTGTGGACAGGTGTTACAGTGTGGACAGGTGTAACAGTGTAGACAGGTGTTACAGTGTGGACAGGTGTTACAGTGTGGACAGGTGTAACAGTGTGGACAGGTGTTACAGTGTGGACATGTGTTACAGTGTGGACAGGTGTAACAGTGTGGACATGTGTTACAGTGTGGACAGGTGTAACAGTGTGGACAGGTGTAACAGTGTGGACATGTGTTACAATGTGGACAGGTGTTACAGTGTGGACATGTGTTACAGTGTAGACAGGTGTTACAGTGTGGACAGGTGTTACAGTGTAGACAGGTGTAACAGTGTGGACAGGTGTTAAGGTGTGGACAGGTGTTACAGTGTAGACAGGTGTTACAGTGTGGACAGGTGTAACAGTGTGGACATGTGTTACAGTGTGGACAGGTGTAACAGTGTGGACAGGTGTAACAGTGTGGACATGTGTTACAATGTGGACAGGTGTAACAGTGTAGACAGGTGTTACAGTGTGGACAGGTGTTACAGTGTAGACAGGTGTAACAGTGTAGACAGGTGTTACAGTGTGGACAGGTGTAACAGTGTGGACATGTGTTACAATGTGGACAGGTGTTACAGTGTGGACATGTGTTACAGTGTGGACAGGTGTTACAGTGTAGACAGGTGTAACAGTGTGGACAGGTGTTACAATGTGGACAGGTGTTACAGTGTGGACATGTGTTACAGTGTGGACAGGTGTTAAGGTGTGGACAGGTGTTACAGTGTAGACAGGTGTTACAGTGTGGACAGGTGTTACAGTGTAGACAGGTGTAACAGTGTGGACAGGTGTTACAGTGTGGACATGTGTTACAGTGTGGACAGGTGTAACAGTGTGGACATGTGTTACAGTGTGGACAGGTGTAACAGTGTGGACAGGTGTAACAGTGTGGACATGTGTTACAATGTGGACAGGTGTTACAGTGTGGACATGTGTTACAGTGTAGACAGGTGTTACAGTGTGGACAGGTGTTACAGTGTGGACAGGTGTAACAGTGTGGACAGTTGTAACAGTGTGGACATGTGTTACAGTGTGGACAGGTGTTACAGTGTGGACATGTGTTACAGTGTGGACAGGTGTTACAGTGTGGACAGGTGTTACAGTGTGGACATGTGTTACAGTGTGGACAGGTGTTACAGTGTAGACAGGTGTAACAGTGTAGACAGGTGTTACAGTGTGGACATGTGTTACAGTGTGGACAGGTGTAACAGTGTGGACAGGTGTAACAGTGTGGACAGGTGTTACGGTGTGGACAGGTGTTACAGTGTAGACAGGTGTTACAGTGTTGACAGGTGTTACAGTGTGGACAGGTGTAACAGTGTGGACATGTGTTACAGTGTGGACAGGTGTTACAGTGTGGACATGTGTTACAGTGTGGACAGGTGTTACAGTGTAGACAGGTGTTACAGTGTGGACAGGTGTTACAGTGTAGACAGGTGTAACAGTGTGGACAGGTGTTTAGGTGTGGACAGGTGTTACAGTGTAGACAGGTGTTACAGTGTGGACAGGTGTTACAGTGTGGACAGGTGTTACAGTGTGGACAGGTGTTACAGTGTAGACAGGTGTTACAGTGTGGACAGGTGTAACAGTGTAGACATGTGTTACAGTGTGGACAGGTGTTAAGGTGTGGACAGGTGTTACAGTGTAGACAGGTGTTACAGTGTGGACAGGGGTTAAGGTGTGGACACGGGTTTTTGTGTACATAGGGGTTAGTGTATGNTTAAGATGTGGACAGGTGTTACAGTGTAGACAGGTGTTACAGTGTGGACAGGTGTTAAGGTGTGGACAGGTGTTACAGTGTAGACAGGTGTTACAGTGTGGACAGGTGTTAAGGTGTGGACAGGTGTTACAGTGTAGACAGGTGTAACAGTGTGGACAGGTGTAACAGTGTGGACATGTGTTACAATGTGGACAGGTGTTACAGTGTGGACATGTGTTACAGTGTGGACAGGTGTTACAGTGTGGACAGGTGTAACAGTGTAGACATGTGTTACAGTGTGGACAGGTGTTAAGGTGTGGACAGGTGTTACAGTGTAGACAGGTGTTACAGTGTGGACAGGTGTTACAGTGTGGACAGGTGTAACAGTGTGGACAGGTGTTACAGTGTGGACAGGTGTTACAGTGTGGACATGTGTTACAGTGTAGACATGTGTTACAGTGTGGACAGGTGTTAAGGTGTGGACAGGTGTTACAGTGTAGACAGGTGTAACAGTGTGGACAGGTGTTACAGTGTGGACATGTGTTACAGTGTGGACAGGTGTTACAGTGTAGACAGGTGTTACAGTGTGGACAGGTGTAACAGTGTAGACAGGTGTTACAGTGTGGACAGGTGTTACAGTGTGGACAGGTGTAACAGTGTGGACAGGTGTTACAGTGTGGACATGTGTTACAGTGTGGACAGGTGTTACAGTGTGGACAGGTGTTACAGTGTGGACAGGTGTAACAGTGTGGACAGGTGTTACAGTGTGGACATGTGTTACAGTGTGGACATGTGTTACAGTGTGGACAGGTGTTACAGTGTAGACAGGTGTAACAGTGTGGACAGGTGTTACAGTGTGGACAGGTGTAACAGTGTGGACAGGTGTTTAGGTGTGGACAGGTGTTACAGTGTGGACAGGTGTTACAGTGTAGACAGGTGTTACAGTGTGGACAGGTGTTACAGTGTGGACATGTGTTACAGTGTGGACAGGTGTTACAGTGTAGACAGGTGTTACAGTGTGGACAGGTGTAACAGTGTAGACATGTGTTACAGTGTGGACAGGTGTTAAGATGTGGACAGGTGTTACAGTGTAGACAGGTGTTACAGTGTGGACAGGTGTTAAGGTGTGGACAGGTGTTACAGTGTAGACAGGTGTTACAGTGTGGACAGGTGTTACAGTGTAGACAGGTGTAACAGTGTGGACAGGTGTTACAGTGTGGACATGTGTTACAGTGTGGACAGGTGTTACAGTGTAGACAGGTGTTTAGGTGTGGACAGGTGTTACAGTGTGGACATGTGTTACAGTGTGGACAGGTGTTACAGTGTGGACAGGTGTTACAGTGTAGACAGGTGTAACAGTGTGGACAGGTGTTTAGGTGTGGACAGGTGTTACAGTGTAGACAGGTGTAACAGTGTGGACAGATGTTACAGTGTGGACATGTGTTACAGTGTGGACAGGTGTTACAGTGTGGACATGTGTTACAGTGTGGAGAGGTGTTACAGTGTAGACAGGTGTAACAGTGTGGACAGGTGTTTCAGTGTGGACAGGTGTTACAGTGTAGACAGGTGTTACAGTGTGGACAGGTGTTACAGTGTAGACAGGTGTTACAGTGTGGACAGGTGTTACAGTGTAGACATGTGTTACAGTGTGGACAGGTGTTAAGGTGTGGACAGGTGTTACAGTGTAGACAGGTGTAACAGTGTGGACAGGTGTTACAGTGTGGACAGGTGTAACAGTGTGGACATGTGTTACAGTGTGGACAGGTGTAACAGTTGGACAGGTGTAACAGTGTGGACAGGTGTTAAGTTTTGACAGGTGTTACAGTGTAGACAGGTGTTACAGTGTGGACAGGTGTTACAGGTGTTACAGTGTGGACAGGTGTTACAGTGTGGACATGTGTTACAGTGTGGACAGGTGTTACAGTGTGGACAGGTGTAACAGTGTGGACAGGTGTTACAGTGTGGACAGGTGTAACAGTGTGGACAGGTGTTACAATGTGGACAGGTGTTACAGTGTGGACATGTGTTACAGTGTGGACTGGTGTTACGGTGTGGACAGGTGTTACAGTGTAGACAGGTGTAACAGTGTGGACAGGTGTTACAGTGTGGACATGTGTTACAGTGTGGACAGGTGTTACAGTGTAGACAGGTGTAACAGTGTGGACAGGTGTTTAGGTGTGGACAGGTGTTACAGTGTAGACAGGTGTTACAGTGTGGACAGGTGTTAAAGTGTGCAGGTGTTACAGTGTGGACAGGTGTTACAGTGTAGACAGGTGTAACAGTGTAGACAGGTGTAACAGTGTGGACAGGTGTTTAGGTGTGGACAGGTGTTACAGTGTGGACATGTGTTACAGTGTGGACAGGTGTAACAGTGTGGACATGTGTTACAGTGTGGACAGGTGTAACAGTGTGGACAGGTGTAACAGTGTGGACATGTGTTACAATGTGGACAGGTGTTACAGTGTGGACATGTGTTACAGTGTGGACAGGTGTTACAGTGTAGACAGGTGTAACAGTGTGGACAGGTGTTACAGTGTGGACAGGTGTTACAGTGTAGACAGGTGTTACAGTGTGGACAGGTGTTACAGTGTGGACATGTGTTACAGTGTGGACAGGTGTTACAGTGTGGACATGTGTTACAGTGTGGACACGTGTTACCGTGTGGACACGTGTCACCGTGTGGACAGGTGTTACAGTGTGGACATGTGTTACAGTGTGGACAGGTGTTACAGTGTAGACAGGTGTAACAGTGTGGACAGGTGTTACAATGTGGACAGGTGTAACAGTGTAGACAGGTGTTACAGTGTGGACAGGTGTTACAGTGTAGACAGGTGTTACAGTGTGGACAGGTGTTACAGTGTAGACAGGTGTTACAGTGTGGACAGGTGTTACAGTGTGGACAGGTGTAACAGTGTGGACAGGTGTTACAGTGTGGACAGGTGTAACAGTGTGGACAGGTGTAACAGTGTGGACATGTGTTACAATGTGGACAGGTGTTACAGTGTGGACATGTGTTACAGTGTGGACAGGTGTTACAGTGTAGACAGGTGTAACAGTGTGGACAGGTGTTACAATGTGGACAGGTGTAACAGTGTGAACATGTGTTACAATGTGGACAGGTGTGTCCAGTCAATACAGTTTGCACTGTATTGACTGGACACACCCACACTACACTTTGATGTCATTCAGGTAGTGTGGGTTTGCCACTGTACCATTTACAGTCATTGTACCCCTGCATGAACAACACTGGCCTAATTCCATCTTCATGGACCAAGATGCTCCAGCTTCTTGAAGTTGCATCATTTGAGAATAGCTGCTGGAGATTGGGGTACCTCGAATGGGGGGACCTGCACGTTCTCCAGACCTAAATTCCATAGAAAACCTCTGGGATCAGCTGAGTCTTCATGGAGAGGCTTGTAACTCTGTAGCCAGAAACTCAATGACCTGAAGTTCTCCAGTTTCTACTGGCCAGTGGGTCCCAGTCAGCGATACCTCTCCAGTTCTTGTCAGCAAGGGTTTCCTGGTCTATGATCCCCCTCTTTCTGTTTTGGATAGGGTCCCCGTTGGCTCTCATTTCGATCAGTCCTCAAACTTGTCGGGGTCCCTGTCAATGACGACCATCTTCTCAGAACAAGCATGACATCCATCTGCCTTCAGTGGTAATGGTCCCTGATGTCATTTATCTAAAACTGATGGACTGCATATCCACTGGCCCTCAGGTTCTCCAAGCTTGTCTCTAGGGTCTCTGCTGGACCTCCGTGCCTTTTGCCAGGGTCCCACCTCTGACCTCCACAATCCAGACCAGCCGAGACTGCAGAGAAGACCTCCAGGTCATCCTCCCAACCAGCCAAGTCTGCAAGACATGCCTCCTGACTTGTCTGTTTGTTGTAGTTATTTGCTTTATGATCACATAGTGTACTGACCCGGCTCCTGTTCTGAATTATAAAACAGTAATTTTAGTGTAAAATGTTTCTGGAACATTTCTGGAGATTTGTGAAGTCAAACTTTTGGAAATGTGAGCAGTGCCTAGCAGACCTATTGAGGGAGATTCTGATTCTGGTGGATGTTTGGATCACTGCACTCTTTAGCTTGTATGTTTATTACAGTGTTTTATTACAAATAAAATTTAAGTTTAGGGACTCTAATTTCACTTGTTCTGTCTGTAATAGAGTTTTGATTTTGTTTATCTGGGTGGATATAATGTTTAGAAATTAATATTCCTATTTCATGACAGACCTTGTTGTTTGAAAGAGTATGGAAATGCACAGGTGTATCATTGAGGACTACATTCCAGTGAGGCTCTGTAGTTCTTACAGAACAACCAACATGCTTAACTGTAGAGGTGGATGGTGTACTCACTACTCAGTTGTGCATTAGAGACTTTTTCAAGTAAAACTGTGTCGTGAAACAGGCCATGATTCTGAAGACTTGGTCTCAAGAAATTTTGTTTTTTTATCATTTAAATTTTTTTACTAAAGTTAACTTTTACCTTCCTCCTACATTTGGGCTCCACAATGGTCACCAGAGAATAGCAAAAACTATCCATGCTAATTAAAGAGTAAAAATCACATCTGCCCCTGCCTTATGGGACGTCTCACATTCTAGTGAAAATTGATTCTCTTTTTTCTTCACTTCTCTTTCCTTTAATTCCAGCCAAATTGATGTGCTGCTTCAGCAGCCCCTCAGGGCCTGACATCTGACTGCTTCATGGAGAAACCTGCAGCTAAATAAAATAAGAGGTGCTCGAATGACGTTTATACAGAGTTTTAGTATGACTATGTGACATAGTACATAGTTTTAGTCATTGCATCAGCAACATAAAAATGCTGAAGGTTTCACATATACACTCTTTCAAATAAATCCAATAAACTAAGCTTTAGAACATTCTTGGAAGGAAGATTATTCATGGAAAATCAACTATAATTTCATGGCTTTCTGAAAATAATTAGTGTGACATTTATTCAAGCTTAATAATTGGTTAGGATTCCAGACCTTCACCTCTAATAATGTTGTCATGATTGAACTTTAATGCTGCTGGATTCCATGAATGTGTGGAAGTACTGCAACCTTGTGCAAGGCAATCAAATTACTTAGAGAGGAACAGTGCAATCAGGCTTATGGTGAGTATTTGTGTAGCGGATAGCAAGTAAAACAGACTCCACACTTTGACCAAATGTCAAAATGTCCTAATGAAACAATCTGGTTATATAACACCAGGATAATCTCTAAGAATGAAAGACTAGCAGCTAGCATATCTCTTGTCTATTATTATATGTATACATGTATATTATATGCATCCCCTGCTGAATCGCCGCCTTGATGTGGTGAAGGGGTTGAGTGACCCCCCTCCATGGGCCTAGGGGCTGTCAACTGATCACCACCTGGTGATGAGCTGGTGACAGGATGCCAGATAGACCTGTCAAGCTCAAACTAGTAGTGAGGGCAAATGGGAACGTATGTCAAACAATGGAAGGAGCGCTTTGAGGACCTCTTCAGCCCGGAATGAAAGACGCACTTCTCCTCCTAAAGGGTCCGACATTGTGTTTGAGCACCCTGGGGTGAACTGGGGAGCCTGAAAAGTGTGATGGTACTTTAGTTGGGATGCACTCGTGTGTTTCTAGTGCCATCTTTGATTAATCCGTCTCTGTCGATATTATGGGGTCTGAGTTGTGGTTTTCATTTCTGTTTTCATTGATTGTTTGTTTTTCATTTTTTCTTTTGAGATATTGTTTGGCAGGCACCCTTTGTTAGTTTATATATAGTTTGGCCTCAGTGTTTTTTTTTCCTAGTTTGCACTAGTTTTGAATTTCTTAGCATCTATTCATAGGTTTTTTTGGGTTTTTTTTTTTTTTGCTCTTTAGTTTTTGTATTTTTGTCCCTTTTTTGTCAGTCTTCCCCCAAAGTTTTATATATATTCCTATTGTCTCAGTTTCAATCACAGCTTTTTTTGTTTTCATCTCTTTTTGTATCTGAAGGGTTCGTGTGTGATTTCTTTGTGTCAGGTTTCCTCTGATCATTCTGTCACACCTGATTTTCTTCCATCTGATTAGTTTCTACCTGCTCTTTGGTCAGCAGTCGCCATGTCCAAGCATAAATACTACATGGTCTCTGGTTCATTGTCAGTTTCTACAGTCTAGCCCAACCTCCAGTCAAATACGACGACATTGGTCGATTTTGTGATCCGTAAAAAATGACACTATATTCCGTATGCGACCCCTATCGATAACCCTAACTTTAACCGTTCAGTCTACTATTGTGAAAACATTCTGCTTTGCAGTGTGTGCATGCATATCTTTACATTTTAAAGCTAATTGCTATATTTAAATGAGACATATTGCTGCACAATTCATGTTTTATTCAGCTAAACAGAGAGAAACCTTGCGCATGCGTATTTGGCAGCTCCCCTGGGAAAGTGCGCGTATTTGCTGTTGGTAGTTAGTTTCTGCTGGATCCAGAAAACGCTTCCACATGTTATTTGTGACAAACAGGTCATCTTTGGGAGCTGTCACAATCGACCTATATGGTTGTCTAATTTGTCATGCATCCTGTTCTCTTGTTTTGCTTCTTTTTCTTCTTGTGTTGATACCAGCTGTCTGTAAATAGTTTTTTCTGCCACGTCAGTGTTTTCTTTTCATGTATTAAAAAGTCTCAAGTCCCTTTGTCCTGCCTGTATCTAGGTCAGTTTATCAGCGCTCACTACAACAGGAGTGTTGCAGTACTCGCTGGACTCTTCTCCTGGACAATCTGCTACAGTTCTGCCACCTATCTACCCCCCTTCCACCACCCCCCACCACCCCATTACAGCCCAAACAGTAAAGCAATTATTTGTGTTCATATATAGAAAATCAACATATAGTTGCCTCTTCAAAGGCTGGAACTCACCCTCCTCCAGGTTCTTTGTGTTACCAGTTAATCCAGATTTAATCCTATTCTGACAATAAAATCATAACTCTTTTTTCTTTAACTCTCATCTGATCCTTGTATCGGTAATTTTGAACAGTATCAAACAAAACTGCATGACAGACTGGAAAACAAACAAAACGTAATTAAATAAAAGGCCTAGAAAAGAAAACCGATTATTTAGATGAGAACTCAATATGAAATGACAAAATCAAGACATTGGTGTATAAAATGAGACCCATGGCAAACTCCATTAAAAAGATAAGCAATAACTGATTTTTCTAACATGTAATTGACTTTGTCTTTCTGTGCTGACTGTAATTTATTTGTTTTGATTCTGTTTTTGCTGTTTTTTTTCATTGTGTTTTGAAATTGAAGGTTTCTGTTTGGAGTTGAACAAAAGCAATAATGTAAGTTAGATTGTTGAAAGAAAAAAATTTGTTGATTTGTGGTGAATTTGAATTATTTAGGTTGTTTATCCTTGATGCCAGCTAGTTTTCTGCA
Organism: Pachypanchax playfairii; assembly: GCA_006937955.1. Lineage (NCBI taxonomy): Eukaryota > Metazoa > Chordata > Actinopteri > Cyprinodontiformes > Aplocheilidae > Pachypanchax > Pachypanchax playfairii. The sequence continues at coordinate 156,834 of SSNP01000186.1, read as the reverse complement.
AACTGTTTTTTTCCACAGAACTGTGTGAATATTTTTCATCAGTTGTTTCTCAAATTTTGTTTTTATTTTTTGAGACTTTGAAAGCAAGACAGAGATTTTGCACAAAAAATGTAATGTGTGTGTTTTGTGTGTCTCAGGTGGCGGTGACATTTGCAGTCGGCTCCGAGGTCGGCCTTCAGAGCAGCAATGACTTCAGTCAGATGGGGAAACCTTTCCTAATGGGCACAGTAGCACTAGGTGAGAATCAGCTTTCATCCTTCTTTTGGCATCTTTTCATTGTGCTATTTGTCTTTTTCCTTCCTCTACATACTCTTTGTCTCTTTTAGCCATGACTGAGTCTGTGATGGTTTGCCTCTCCCATATTCTTGCTTTCAGACTGTTTCAACTATAACTTGTACTCATTAGAAAAATTGTTCCTATCCACCCATTACGGGTTACAGAGGCTGTCAAAATGATTTTCACGTGTAAAAGTAATTCATTAAAATTATTAACGTATACGAAACGGTTTCGAGGTTTGGCACCAAAATATCCCACGTTTGAGAGGAAATTAATTCCCATCTCACTGACATTTGTCTGTTTCACTTTGCCTTAAATATTTCAATCACTGAGGCGGTATAGTTTAATCTGCGATGTTTTCAACTGTTTTAAAGCAAAAAAAAAAAAAAACCCAAAATATTAACTCTGTAAGACCCAACTTATTAAAAAATAGCCAGAAAATTCTGATTATTTGCAACTGGGATGTTTACGAAGCCTTAGAACAAAATTCACAAACATTTTTTGCTGTATCATGTTATTTATAATAGATTTTTTGTATCACATTTATTACATTGGCCGTCTTTACGGTTTAATTGTAATATAAAAAATGAGTTAATAATAATGCATTCATTCATATAATAATGATGATTTAACCCGAAAAAAAAGGCAAGTGGATCATTTACTGGGAGCAACCATGTTAGAAATGATCAAACCTACTGTATGTAGCAAATATGACACAAGGGACATTATAGGGTTAAAGGAATGATGAAAAAATGTTTTAGGTCTCAAAGGAGAAGCATAAACCCAGACCTTTCAGGTTATCATTAACAACAAAAAAAAATTAAAGCCGCAAGCGGCAATGAGCGGCCCTCGCACCTTGGCGCCGCCCTGGCCGGGCGCCACCGCCTCACTAGTGCGCCTCCCCTTCTGCTCACTCGCCCCTGAAACCTTAGCAAAACTCTGCTGAAATGGACTAAAGATGATTTTGTTCTAAAATGGCTGTTTTTTAGAGTTTCATATCATTTAACACAATTCAGCCTGTTTTGCTACTTGTAGAACAACTTCACAAACGGAGCATCGTTTGTGAGGCTGAAGGACTGTGTGAAGGACAAGGTAGTGCAGAAGCAGCTGACTGTACTGTTATTATTGCTTTTCACAATCTACATGTCAGATGTTCAGTACACATCAGAGTCCTGCCATCTGCAGAACGGTGTTAATTTTGATAAGAACTTTTAATTTAGTTTTAGTCTTAGTCTTTTGGCTAAAATTAATTTTAGTTTTAGTCCAATTTTAGTCAACAAAAATACATATTTTTTTTCTAATGCAGTAATTTTCTACTTCTTTATAGAGCACAGCAAAACTATTTAGAAGTGTAACTTAATACACAGGGTCCAAAACATGTTAACCACCACTAATCAGATATAGCACACAGCTATAGAGAACAAAGAATATTTGAATTTCAAAAAATACACACTTCACATGTTTTCAACACTTAAGTCCACACAGACAGAACTGGAGCAAGGTATTTAGCTGATAACTGACCAAGAAATCAGCCACTGAAACATTATCTGGCTGTCTGAATCCACGGGGCAGTTTAAATGGTAAATGTCCTGTATTTGTATAGCGCTTTTCTAGTCATTCAGACCACTCAAAGCACTTTCACACTACAAGGTTTTGCATTCACCCATTCACACAACCCAATATGTAAACCTGGGGGAGAGGTTAGGGGCTAACACTCACACAACCCGATACACAGATCGGGGGGCAACATGGGGTTGAGTGTCTTGCCCAAGGACACTTCAACATGTGGCGGTGGAAGCCGGGATCGATCAACCAACCTTCAAATTGGAGGACGACCGCTCTACCCACTGAGCCACAGCCGCCCCCAAGTTTAAGCTTAGAGACCATAGATAGGAACACTAGATGGCACCCTGTGCTGTTCACCAATGGACTGTGACGTAGCTGAATGGTGTTTAGTATATTTGCCTAGCTAGTACTTTTGGGGTCGTCACATGTACAACATCTAAGTGGATTTACCTGGGAGAAAATGGTGAAGTGGCCTTTCTGCAGATGCCTCTTGAGGTTAGTTGTGTTCTTCCCTCAGAACGCAGCTCCACACTCTTTGCATGTTGTTTTGCTTTCATTGTTGTCATAAGCAAAATGAGTCCATACATCTTCTCTTCTTTTTCGACCAGCTGTTGACATTTTCCTCGGTTTCTTCTCATGCCCTCTTCTTCAGTTGGCCTGACTTCCCAGGAGCTTGTTTAAAAAGGTTAACCTAGCGTCATTGCTAAACAAGGCGGACTCTGATTGGTTCTCTTTTCACCCAGTCCTGCATGTTCAATTTGTTGAGTGGTCCTTTTGTCCTTTTATTTGCATCTTTCCTGTCTTCTGATTGGATATTCGTCATTGTGGGTCTTGTCTCGTCTTTTATTCATTAATAAAAATGTCAATCAATTTAGTTATCATCTTCATCTTTTTTCGAGTTTTTATTTGGAAATTTTGTTTCGTTTTTGTCTGCAAACATATTTCCGTGAGGAAAGAAAAGAAGAAAATATTTTGTCAACAAAATTAACACGTCTGCAGAAAGAATCTGATCCACCCAACAAGCACAGAGTCCTCAGAGATGGAAAAGAAACTAAAGGCCGTATATGGAACTTGGAACAGAATAACAGGGCACAAAGCCTTCAGCCATCTGGGTACCAGGCTTGTTAACCCCCAACCCCCCACTCCTGTGCGCGCGCTTGCGCTCCAATGCTCAGGTCGATCAATATTCCTCACCAAACCCACTCTGATCCCCGATCCGAGCTCAGTCATCGATTCAGTCCATGGCAAAGAGTTCACAGTTGCCCCGCGGCTCCAAACTTCCTGCAGTCGCTCTTAAGATCCTCTGTCCGCCTCACACACCGTCCTGCACGCCCAACTTATCCAATAAAATAGAAAAAGCAATAAAATCCTCCGAGGTGTGTCTTCCAGTCAAAAAAGTGGCCCGAAGCTCCACTCCTGCTGCAGCTACGTGTTAGCTAGCTGCTAATAGCTGCTATTAAAACGTTTCCACCCAGATCTTGCTCGTTACATGGGAAACCAGAAAATAAGGTATATAATCACCACATGTCCCCGGTGCTTCCAGCTGCTTGACCTACAGACTCCCCAGTACCAGCCTCACTGTGCTGGATTATTTACGGTATTAGGCAACCCAAAATGGTGCCCGCTGCTCTGCCAGCTATTGGCTGGTAGATGTAAACAAAATGCCAATGTTGTACACTTTAAAAATTAATATTTTATAATATTTTACTTCAAATATAATTTTTAAAGGAAATGCTATATTTTCATTCTACAACCCTCTAAACACCCCGTGGAGGAATTATTTTGTTATAAATATTGCTTTTAATGAAAATATTCCATATACCACCTTAAGTACATAGAATTGGTGGTCCATTCTGTGGCGTAGTGTGAGAACAATCATTTTATCTTGAATGTGAAATACATGATTGAGGATTTTAGGAGGAACATCAACACGCCATAACCAATTTTCATCATGAGAGAAGACGTGCAGGCAGTGGAGGATAAATACCTCTGTGTTGACCTGGACCACAGACTGAACAGGACACTCAACAGGGATGCTGTTTTTAAGCAACGATGGAGGCTTATGTCTTTGAATGTGTGCAGCAAAAATTTGAAAATGTTTTATTAGTCTGTCTTTGATAGTGTCATAAGATGTTCAGTCATTGTTTTTGTATGGGCGGCTCAGTGGTTAGAGCGGTCCAGGCTGTGAACAGAGCACTTTGGGCCCGCTTTCAAGACGTAGTTCTATTACTCTGTGTTCGATCTCTTCTAAACTCTCTCATAGGACCCGGATGTCTGGCATAGAAAGAAGTGAATTTTAGAAGTGAATTTGAATAAACTAAGCTGAACCTGGAGGGGGAGAAGTGACAGTGAGCGTTTGGAGGCTGAATTTGCTGTAGAATAAAATTCATTTTCAAAGCAAATTAATTCATTTTCAAAATATAAAATTTAATTTCGATTTAGTGACAATCATTTCCAAACTGAAAATTGTATTTCAAATTAGAATAATTCAGATTCAGTTTTTTAAAGCATTTATTCAATTTGAGCATTTCAGACTCAATCCGTGTGATTCAAATTCAAACCAAACTTATTCAAATTCAGTTCCTAGTGGCACAAAGTTCTGCCCATAAAAACGGGTTAAATTTGACCCCAACAGTACGTGAAGGTTCATTTCTTGATGTTGTATTGCTTTACTAATTTTTTTGTGCAAAACTTAGAAGAAAAATAATCACATTATTGGATTTTTATAATAATTTTTACTTACTGTGTTCACAAAAAATCAATATATTGCACAAAAAGCAAATGCCTCATTAAAAAACTATTATTTAACTGACAGCAGTTGAAAATGTATTTTTCTTTGCAGACTAAACTTTCCCTCTGCTGTTTAAGAATAAAAGTTTAATGAGGATGAACTACAGACTCCAACAGCTGAACTGAGACTTTAAACAAACACCAACATCTGAGAAAGTTACAGAATTAAGAAATACGATATTAATCCATTGGGAAGGTTCCCTTCGGGAAATTAAGTGCAGTAAAGACATTATACAGTACAGTACAACAAAATTAGTGTGTCTGCCGAGGCAGCCGCATCCAGCGTCAATATAAAGTCACATAAGAAATACACTCACCTAAAGGATTATTAGGAACACCTGTTCAATTTCTCCTTAGTGCAATTATCTAATCAACCAATCACATGGCAGTTGCTTGAATGCATTTAGGGGTGTGGTCCTGGTCAAGACAATCCCCTGAACTCCAAACTGAATGTCAGAATGGGAAAGAAAGATGATTTAAGTAATTTTGAGTGTGGCATGGTTGTTGGTGCCAGACGGGCCGGTCTGAGTATTTCACAATCTGCTCAGTTACTGGGATTTTTACACACAATCATTTCTAGGGTTTACAAAGAATGGTGTGAAAAGGGAAAAACATCCAGTATGCGGCAGTCATGTGGGTGAAAATGCCTTGTTGATGCTAGAGGTCAGAGGAGAATGGGCCGACTGATTCAAGCTGATAGAAGACTGAAATAACCACTCATTACAACCGAGGAATGCAGCAAAGCATTTGTGAAGCCACAACATGCACAACCTTGAGATGGATGGTCTACAACAGCAGAAGACCCCACCAGGTACCACTCATCTCCACTACTAATAGGAAAAAGAGGATACAATTTGCACGAGCTCACCAAAATTGGACAGTTGAAGACTGTAAAAATGTTGCCTGGTCTGATGAGTCTTGATTTCTGTTGAGACATTCAAATGGTAGAGTCAGAATTTGGCATAAACAGAATGAGAACATGGATCCATCATGCCTTGTTACCACTGTGCAGGCTGGTGGTGGTGGTGTAATGGTGTGGGGGGTGTTTTCTTGGCACACTTTAGGCCCCTTAGTGCCAATTGGGCACCATTTAAATGCTACAGGCTACCTGAGCATTGTTTCTGACCATGTCCATCCCTTCATGACCACCATGTACCCATCCTCTGATGGCTACTTCCAACAGGATAATGCACCATGTCATAAAACTCGAATCATTTCAAATTGGTTTCTTGAACATGACAATGAGTTCACTGTACTACAATGGCCCCCACGGTCACCAGATCTCAACCTGATAGAGCATCTTTGGGATGTGGTGGAACGGGAGCTTCGTGTCCTGGATGTGCATCCCATAAATCTCCATCAACTGCAAGATGCTATCCTATCAATATGGACCAACATTTCTAAAGAATGCTTTCAGCACCTTGTTGAATTAATGCCACGTAGAATTAAGGCAGTTCTGAAGGCGAAAGGGGGTCAAACACTGTATTAGTATGGTGTTCCTAATAATCCTATAGGTGAGTGTATATTTAAATACTGAGGACCACTTCAAGCACGGAAGGAAACAGACAATATTGACCCACATATAATTTAAAAATATATTCTAGCTATCAGTTTGTAGTTTACTGTAATCCTATCACTAGCTACGTTTACATGGGCACATTTAATCGGAATAAACGCCCAATCGGATAAAAAATACATAATGTAAACATGTCAATCAGAATGTTTTGATCCGATGCAGCCTGATCAGAAAGAAATTTCCTTCCGATCGAGAGGGGGGGTTTTGTCCGATCTTCATTCAGATAGACGTGCATGTACAGTGGGGCAAAAAAGTATTTAGTCAGCCACCAATTGTGTAAGTTCTCCCACTTAAAAAGATCAGAGAGGCCTGTAATTTTCATCATAGGTATACCTCAACTATGAGAGACAAAATGGGGGAAAAAAATCCAGAAAATCACATTGTCTGATTTTTAAAGAATTTATTTGCAAATTATGGTGGAAAATAAGTATTTGGTCAATAACAAAAGTTAATCTCAATACTTTGTTATATAGCCTTTGTTGGCAATGACAGAGGTCAAACGTTTTCTGTAAGTTTTCACAAGGTTTTCACACACTGTTGCTGGTATTTTGGCCCATTCCTCCATGCAGATCTCCTCTAGAGCAGTGATGTTTTGGGGCTGACGCTGGGCAACACGGACTTTCAACTCCCTCCAGAGATTTTCTATGGGGTTGAGATCTGGAGACTGGCTAGGCCACTCCAGGACCTTGAAATGCTTCTTACGAAGCCACTCCTTCGTTGCCCGGGCGGTGTGTTTGGGATCATTGTCATGCTGAAAGACCCAGCCACGTCTCATTTTCAATGCCCTTGCTGATGGAAGGAGGTTTTCACTCAAAATCTTACGATACATGGCCCCATTCATTCTTTCCTTTACACGGATCAGTCGTCCTGGTCCCCTTGCAGAAAAACAGCCCCAAAGCATGATGTTTCCACCCCCATGCTTTACAGTAGGTATGGTGTTCTTTGGATCCAACTCAGCATTCTTTCCCCTCCAAACACGACAAGTTGAGTTTCTACCAAAAAGTTCTATTTTGGTTTCATCTGACCATATGATGTTCTCCCAATCCTCTTCTGGATCATCCAAATGCTCTCTAGCAAACCGCAGACGGGCCTGGACGTGTCCTGGCTTCAGCAGGGGGACACGTCTGGCACTGCAGGATTTGAGTCCCTGGCGGCGTAGTGTGTTACTGATGGTAGCCTTTGTTACTTTGGTCCCAGCTCTCTGCAGGTCATTCACTAGGTCCCTCCGTGTGGTTCTGGGATTTTTGCTCACCGTTCTTGTGATCATTTTGACCCCACGGGGTGAGATCTTGCGTGGAGCCCCAGATCGAGGGAGATTATCAGTGGTCTTGTATGTCTTCCATTTTCTAATAATTGCTCCCACAGTTGATTTCTTCACACCAAGCTGCTTACCTATTGCAGATTCAGTCTTCCCAGCCTGGTGAAGGTCTACAATTTTGTTTCTGGTGTCCTTTGATAGCTCTTTGGTCTTGGCCATAGTGGAGTTTGGAGCGTGACTGTTTGAGGTTGTGGACAGGTGTCTTTTATACTGATAACGAGTTCACACAGGTGCCATTAATACAGGTAACGAGTGGAGGACCGAGGAGCCTCTTAAAGAAGTTACAGGTCTGTGAAAGCCAGAAATCTTACTTGTTTGTAGGTGACCAAATACTTATTTTCCACCATAATTTGCAAATAAATTCTTTAAAAATCAGACAATGTGATTTTCTGGATTTTTTTTCCTCATTTTGTCTCTCATAGTTGAGGTATACCTATGATGAAAATTACAGGCCTCTCTGATCTTTTTAAGTGGGAGAACTTACACAATTGGTGGCTGACTAAATACTTTTTTGCCCCACTGTACACACCCATTCGGAAAGAAAGGGTGAAAAGAGCCCTTTGCGCATGCGTACAACTTCAGCGTGACGTCTTTCCGCTTTCGCAGACCCAAGTAGAAAACATGGCGGGAAGTAAACAGAAGTGGTCTGCTGGTGCAGTCATCCTGTCATCCTGCTCTCCTCTCCTGTGGCGGAGGAGCAGTAGCAATATGTATTCAGCCTCTAGCTTGGTTAATGCGACCAGTAAAAACCCAAACATAAAGGTAATCACCCGCAGAAGGTCCATATTGGGGAACGTGAGTCAGCTCGAGCACACGATGGGGCGGGAAAGACGTGCAGAAAGGACGGAGTTTGTTTACTTTTTTTTCTTCCCCCGGAAAGACAACTCGCTGTGCGCATGGTCAACTCATTTAACCTGATTGAGTGCTTGGTGCATGTGTACTCATGGCATGATCAGATCATTTCAGTTAGTGTCCATGTAAACAGGGATTTGGGAATTCCGATCGACCAAGATTTTGATCAGACTAGGGAAATTTGGCGCATGTAAACGTAGCTACTGTTGATCTAAACTGATGCAAATAAATTACACAAACAAACTGTTTTTCACATCTTTCAGGGATGTTCATTTCTTTAAAGTTTTCTTGGACTGAGAACTGGTTGATAACTAAATGGAGAAGGTCTTAGATGTTGTATATGCTTGTGTTTGTGTGTGAGGGAAGGATTGTCATCAGGTTCACAGTTTTATATTTTCCACCACCGATGTGTCCATGTGCTACACATCAGCTGTAGCAGCAGAAAGCATGATAGCTCAGTTTCATTAGACTTACTGTGACAGCTCTGACTGTAGTTCCTAATAGCTTCCATTACTTCAAAGGACCATTTGAACATGTATATTACTGACTATGACAGCTGTTTTGCAGTTTGCCATTACTAGTTGTGTGCATTGGTACAGAACAACTTTAATTCCATTCCTTAAGATCCATCAAAGGATTTCCTTTATCTTGGAATTCTAATATTAATTCAAAAGCCTGTCAAAAAACTTTATAGTAGTAGGATTTTAGGAAATCTCACCAAAAATAAGCAACCTGCTTCTTACTGCAGCTCATAAAGACTTACACATCTGAAGTGGAATGTAAAAGAAAAAAATACACTTCTATTTTAGAGTGTGAATGTCATACAGTATTTATAATAAGTATTTATTATGGGTATATAGAACTTTTACTTCTATAACTCACAGCTGTTTTGGCCACTAATGAAATTGTGCAGCTTCCCAGGCTGTTTGACAGATCTGTAGATTTAATAATGAACCAAAAAAAACTACTTACTACTTTTATTTTCATATGAATAAAAGATCAAGTAGAGATTTCCAATTCTAATAATTTAGCTGCTGTGCTAGTAGTAATACATTACCAACCTATTAACTTTTTCTGCTGTACTATAATTAATTAGTTGCTAGTGAAATGAAGTTCTAACTCTTTTTGCTCCAACAGGAGGGATTGTGAATGTGATGCCTCTGCTTTTCTCCCAGATCGCTCACAATAAAACACAGGTAATTCTTACTTTAAACTGAATCTGAAATTTTTTTTATTGATTTTATCTGTGGAGTTTTTCAGCTGGACACTAAATTCAGCTGTAAAACGAAAAGACTCAGGAACAAACAGTCAGTCATTTTTTACCTGCTTGTTCCTGTTTAGGGTTGCAGAAAGCTGGTGTCTATCCCAGCGACCATTAGGGGAGAGGGCGGGGTTACACCTGGACAGGTCAACTGATCAGAATTCAGCATGACATTAGTTTTACAGGGCAGAGAGAATTGTTTTGAGAATAGATGGCTTGGGTAGATTAAGCAGTTGTTGACTGAATCTGTTGAGATATATATGAGTAAATATAGAAGAAATATAGTCTCATCAGAATCCAGTTCTTTTTAGACATTGAATTTATAACACAAAATTTTTATTCTGCATAATTATACATATGAATTTGTTTTTACTTAAAATTTGCCAGCAAAAATTTCACCTGCAGAAATTCACCTGCAAATGTGGTGAACTCTTTATGACCCAAGCCAAAGCAATCAACAACAGAACAAGGCGAGCAGCTCTTAGCCAATCAAATTACATTCCTCTGATCACATGAAACCAACTACTACTGACTATGGCTAGTGTGACGTCACGACATCACTTCCAGGTCCTGCTGCTGCTCCAAGTGTAAGCAATGGTGGTAGCAAAGGAACTGGTCACTTTTACCGTTTTTTAGAGTGACATCTTATTTTGCTGACATGCCAAAATTCTGCAGGGGTTCTACTCACCGATGACCATAGAGTTGTGTTGGTTGATTGATGACGATGACGGTGATGAAAGATCTGTGCAGTGTGATAAAGGTGATGATGATGTGAAGGTAAACGAACAGTGGAAAGTGCAGTATTTTTAATTTTTTATTTTTGGATGAATAGTTTTGAAAAATCCGTGAAGTGGTGAATCTGCGAATGTCGAACCCCGAAGTAGCGAGGGATCACTGTATTTGATAAACTTTAGTTATCAGTTATTATGTTTGTCATTAAAAATATTTTCTGCAGAAATCACAGTCCTCAGAAAACCTTTCTTCTCATAAATTATTCCCAAACAGTTTTAAATAATAGTGCTTCCTGTTTTTAACATTTAAGTCTGACTCTAACAGTTAATGTCTCACATTACCACACTTCACTCCTTATTGCATCCAAAATCTTTATACCTTTTATGCACCACTGTGTCATGTGCTGAGCTTAACACTGAACCCTGTGGTGTGCCATGTATTCCATAACAGATGACTCTGTAGTTCAGTGCAAAAAAGAAAGCAATGAGTCAACAGTAGCTACGTTTACATGCACCAAATTCCCCAATCTGATTAAAATCTTGGTCGATTGGAATTCCCAAATCCCTGTTTACCTGGACACTAACTGAAATGATCTGATCATGCCATGAGTACACATGCACCAAGCACTCAATCAGGTTAAATGAGTTGAGCATGCGCACAGCGAGTTGTCTTTCCGGGGGAAGAAAAAAAAGTAAACAAACTCCGTCCTTTCTGCACGTCTTTCCCGCCCCATCGTGTGCTCGAGCTGACTCACGTTATCCCCAATATGGACCTTCTGCAGGTGATTACCTTTATGTTTGGGTTTTTACTGGTCGCATTAACCAAGCTAGAGGCTGAATACATATTGCTACTGCTCCTCCACCACAGGAGAGGAGAGCAGGATGACAGGATGACTGCACCAGCAGACCACTTCTGTTTACCTCCCGCCATGTTTTCTACTTGGGTCTGCGAAAGCAGAAAGACGTCACGCTGAAGTTGTACGCATGCGCAGTGGGCTTTTTTCACCCTTTCTTTCCGAATGGGTGTATACATGCACGTCGATCCGAATGAAGATCGGACAAAACCACCCCTCTCGATCGGAAGTAAATTTCATTCTGATCAGGCTGCATCGGATCAAAACATTCTGATTGACATGTTTACATGACGTATTTTTGTTCCGATTGGGCGTTTATTCCGATTAAATGTGCCCATGTAAACGTAGCTATTGAGAAGAAAAGTTCAGTATTTGTCATGATCCCAGTCTGTTCATGTTGTACCATCCACCACTTTTCTCTTACATTGGTTTCTGTCATCTTTGTTTAATCTAGACTCATAGTTCATGTTCATCTGGGTTTTTCTGTTATTATTATTCTTGTGCCTTCACCTTTTTGCTGTAGTTTAGTTTTGGGGATTCTGTTATAACGTTATACAGTTGTAAGGTGGAGGTGAGATGTGCTGTAGGTGTGGCAGAGGAGTTCAGTGTTGAGGTGGGACTGAATCAAGGATCAGCCTTGAGATCCTTCTTGTTGCTTGATGGACAGACAGATGAGGTCAGACAGGAATCTCCATGGACCATGATGTTTGCAGATGTTGTCTGTTGGGAGAGCAGCTGGAGGATCATCTGGAAAGATGAGAGATGAAAGTTAGCTGCAGCAAGACAGAATCCATGTGTGTGAATGAGAGGGACACAAGTGGGACAGTGAGGATACAGCGAGCAGAGATAAAGAAGGTGGAGGACTTCATGTACTTAGAGTCAACAGTCCAAAGTAAAGGAGAGGGTGGAAAAGAGGAGAAGGAACATGTGCAAGCAGGTTGGAACAAGCAGAGGAAAGTGTCAGGAGTGATGTGGGACAAAAGAGTCTCAGACAGAATAAAAGGACAGGTGGACAAGACAGTGGTGAGACCAGCCATATTGTCTGGTTTAGAGACGGTACCACTGACGGATAGGAGACACAGCTAGATGTAGCAGAAATTAACATGTTGAGGTTCTTTGGGAGGGACGAGGATGGACAGGATCAGGATCATCAGAGGGACGAGGACGGACAGGACCAGGAATGAGTCCATCACAGGGACGAGGTAGATGTTGTGGAGATAAAGTCAACAAATGAATTGCTGTGGAGACTCCTGAAGGAAGCAGCTCTAATGTAAAGAATGTGTTTTGTCTTGTGATTATGCTGCAGCGTTTGATGATGGATGATGAGGAGCACGTATGTTCCCAAATTCTGTTTGGATTTGGGAACATATCAGAGGTTCTGACCAACGGCTCTTTGTTTGATTGGGCTTTTGGATCTCTGATGTATGTTGCTGGATTGAGTAATGAACCGTGTATACATAACTGTTTTCTGGATTACACCACTGTTTTGTACCTGATCATTGACTTTACCTGTTTTTGTACTGATTGATTACCTGTTAACATCCCCAGATGGTTTTTGTTTAAATTTTTTTGCTTCATCCCATGAGGAGTTTTTATCTGCCTGCTGCTTTGTGTGTTTAATTCCCATCAAAGAAACATTTTCAAACACCACTCACTCTGAGTGTGCTGCACTAGAGTCCATTCACCAAACAAACTCATCACATGATTCGTATGCAGTGCTGTTGGCTTTCATACCAAATGTTGGCAATCACATAAATAAATAAAGAACTTCTCTGTATCACTGTTTGTGAGAGTAAAAACAAAAAGCAGTAAGGAGTATATGTAAACATGAAACATGGATTTGTATGTTTCAAAGATCGACATGGTGTGAAGAACACAAGTTGGTGAAGGAGTTCTGTTTCCTGTTATACTGACAGGCTTCTTTCAGCTCAGCGGGAGCATCTGACGCGTCTTTTGAAAGTAGAAAAGTACATCACAGTTCAAGCTTTGTCCAATGTGACGAAACCATTTTTTGCACAAAGCATGCAATGCAAATGGTTGTATTTCCAAGTGCTGTGCTGCTTTTGATGTGCAAAACCTTAACCCTGCTCACTATATGTCGTTATCTCTCTCTTCTGCTCAGATCCTGTGGTTTCGGAGGGCAGTGCTTGGAGGTCTGACAACTTGCACAGTCTTGAACATACTCTGGTAAATCACTCACACTGATAGCACATTTTAACTTCGCTAAAGTGTTACAAAGCACTTACAGTGTGACTTACATCTACCCATTCAAACACATTCTCTTTTCTTTGAGCAGCACTCTCAGATGCAACTTTTTCTCAGCAGTCACACATCAATAACCTTTCAGAGCAATTCTGTTACACTTAAAATGATTTGGTGTATATGTGTATTCACAAATGTCCTAATATCCTGAATAATTTTAGCTATTAGTTTCATTTAGTCACAAAAAAAAGTCACAAAACTACTTTGCAACATTAGTGCATAATATAAACACCTGTTATTTTTGGCCAAAGTATCCAGTACACAAGAACATATTTATTATACAAATACCTGTTAGTAGGTTTTCTGTCTCTACCTCTTAGTGAAACAGTATTGTGTTGTATGTGGTCCATTATCTCCCAGGGAAAAAACAAGCAGCACTGAACTATTCCTCTTTATAATATCTACAATAGCTATAAAAGCTCTACAGGCCTCCGGGCTTTCTAGAGGCAAGAAAACCTAGAATGGATTTCTACTAAACAACAGTTAGTAATAAAATGACTTCTGTAATCTTCACCTTGATACTTGCACTTGATTTTTTGTTAAAAAATGTGCAAAGAAAATATTTTTTCACTTGCTAAAACTCAATTTAAGGACTGTTTTAGCTTTAGTACTCGTATAATAATAGTATATGTTAGTCATCACTGTCTGCTGTAGTTTGGTGCTGTTGTTCTCGTGTAACATGACAACATTGTCCTTGTTTGAGATGTAGCTTGTTAATTATTTGATTATTATATTGCAGGGCTACATGTTGGTGCAGTAGGTTAGCACTGTATCTCTCTCTCTCTCTCTCTCTCTCTCTCTCTCTCTCTCTCGCTTTCTCTGTGTGCACAACAACTACAATGTACATCAACGGGACCAAATTCAAAGTTAGTTATAAACAAACAATTATGTCCTTGTGTTATCATATTCTATGAACTGTAAAATGCCAATGAGAGAAAATAATTATGGTTTTTATGGTTTGTACATAATCCTCCATCCTGAGCAGTACAACCTGACAACAGTAAAGGAGTAGCAGCTAAAGAGTCTCCGTCAGGATTTTTGGTAGAGCAGAATTCACTGTTCCATCAAGCAAGTCGCCTAGTTCCTGAAGAAGCAAAGCCTTCCATCACATCATCACACTACCACCACTGTGTCTGACTGTTAGTACACTGGGGTTATTTTCTGAAACAGCAGCATCAGTTTTACATCAGATGTAACAGCCAGACTTTGTTTTTCATTTGTTCTTGAATATGGGAATTACTTTGTCAGACAGAGCCAGTTTCATTTAGATCACTGTTTCCACTTAATATATTAAAGATTTGAAAACCACATTTTGCATTTACTTAATTTATGTTTGCCTGATTACAATTTGTAAATATGCTTTTAAATTTAAATTTTGCAAAAAAAAAAAAAAAAAAAAAAAAAAGGAATCTATGAGGGGCAAAGACTTTTTTACAGCTCTGCACCCCAAATATGAAATGTGAGGAGAAAACTGGGTCTGAAACATAAAGATGCTTTCTGCATAACCATGACTATTTTCTGCACCACACAAACAGCTGTGTCCATCATTTAATGTACTTTACTGATCAACTTCTCACAAAACAAAGTACAGCAGCTCAACACAATAATTCTGTCTTCTGGGATATTCTTGAGAGATTTACGAGCTTTTAATGTACTTTTCCCTTTTTGTTTTGTGTCCAACCTACACTTCAGATTCAGAAAGCAGAGTTGCATGGCAGAAGTAAATCTCTGTAAAAGATTTTTTTACAGTGGAACTTCATTTATTGATTCACTAACACTTCAGAGTTATTTCACATGCATTTTCTTCCTCCCACCTCATGCACAGCGCTAGGATTTTACTTTACCAAAGGCCCACACAGATGGAAGTTCTTGGTTGTTTTGGGGTTGTTTTTTTTTTTTGTTTTTTGTTAACAGCCCACGCCCTCCTGCTATGGGCTGAACAGATCTCTACAAGTAGGCGGCAGCACAACAGAAAGAAGTAGAAAAGGTGCTGGAAACATTCTACTGTGTCTAAGTTTCTTTCTGATTGATCATTGTACATGTAAAGGAACTTAGAACACAGATACTGTCTTTAACTTAGATAAATGGAGATCATTTTCAGAGAATCATCTTGATTTTGCTTTGAAAATGACCAAATTTGAACACAGTTCTGATTGATTGCCTGTTTCCCACCACTGTGTGTGTGTGTGTGTGTGTGTGTGTGTGTGTGTGTGTGTGTGGGGGGGGGGGGGGGGGG
>SSNP01000186.1:119516-131715 GCA_006937955.1 Pachypanchax playfairii | reverse complement strand
CAGATAGAAATAATAAGCTCAAATAAAGTAAACACAAAATTTCTACTTTGAGTGTTTTTTGTTTGTTTTTGATAGATGTTGCTTTTAAAATTCCACCCTGATGTACCCACCAGTGGGAGATCAGCAGGGGCTCCAGTAAATTCAAAGGCTTTGTGGTACAAAAGCCAGTAGAGACCCAATGCTGAGGGATTTGGTGAATATACAAGGTAAAACACATCCCCATGGCCAGAAACAAGCTCAACATGAACCTGGCTTGTTCTGACGGAGTCATTTATCAGAACCCTGAATGGTGTTTTTTAACAGGTGTGTGAAACCAGAAAAACATCAAATTTGCCTCTTAAAGAAGACTGTGGGTTTTTAAAGACAGCCCATTTTGTTCCCTTTTCATCACTAAAAGGACACTCCATGTCAGTCTGTTATACCATCTATCTTGTTGTGTGAAATACATTTATATTGTTTTTCTAAGGTTTTTAAAGTATTAGAGCCCTTTAATTTACTCTCCATGTTTTTATTTATTGTTATT
Source organism: Pachypanchax playfairii (assembly GCA_006937955.1). Classification (NCBI taxonomy): domain Eukaryota; kingdom Metazoa; phylum Chordata; class Actinopteri; order Cyprinodontiformes; family Aplocheilidae; genus Pachypanchax; species Pachypanchax playfairii. The sequence goes on along the minus strand of SSNP01000186.1, from coordinate 131,192 downwards.
GCTGCTAATAACTTTAAATCTGTTTCTCTGTCCACGGAAATGACAAGTGGTACGACCCTTCTTTGTTTGTCTGGGTCTGTTTCCTGTCCTCTCAGACGCCAGTTGGTCCAGGCAGAACTCCTCCTGGTTCTGCTGGAGGATGTTAACGCCGGGCTCACACTGCATCCGGATCCGGTCCGGTGCGGACCCCGCAGGTATTCCGTTAGATTAAAATCCCTTTAGAAGGCTCACACTAGCTCCGTGCGGTGCGGGTCCGGTTACGGGGGCTGTACGGCACTACGGAAAGAATCCGCAAGGATCAATTTTTTCCGGACGCCGGAGCCACTCCGCGTCAAGTTTGATGAAATCTGACGAACTATACAGGAAGTGTGGCTTGAATATCCGGTGTTTTTTCAAAATAAACGAGTGTACGAACAATTGTAACTTGACTCTTCTTTTTAGACAGCACACGCGCTAATAGGAAATGTAAACATTACATCACACCCGGTGACACAGGGTCCCGAAAGCCTGCAGCACAACACATTTTCACACATTTGCTAAATAATGGACGTGTTCTCGTGTGAAGTCCCGACAAAACGATAACCCACGTGAACTTCTGTTCTCGCGAGTGACGTTTTACGCACCCAGCACCGGAGCTCACCGTACTCCCTATCCGGAGCAGATGTGAGTGGTAGCTTGCGGAAAAACCGCACCGAATCCGGACCGAAGCCGTTCCGGATGCAGTGTGAGCCCGGGGTAAAAGGGAGTTGTTCCTTTCCACTGTCACCCTGTGTTTGCTCAGGATGGGGGATTGAATTAAAATGAGGATTTAACATCATCTCCTGGCATCGGAACCTTTTTCCTGATTGGTATTTTATAATATACTGAATCTGATCGTATCACATTTGGATTGAACTGACTGTATTTAATTGCTTTTGTTTCTGGACGTGTTGATGTAAATTTGACTTGTTGTTTACTCTTGTTGTGAATTGTTTCTTAATAAAAAAAACTCAATTCAATTTAAATGATTTTTATTTCTTGGAATAATAACTAAAAATACAGAGAACTACTTAACAAGAGCATGTATTCTAAAAGNTCAGAATACCTTGTCAGCAATATGTACAATATTAAACTGTTTGGCAGATAGAAATAATAAGCTCAAATAAAGTAAACACAAAATTTCTACTTTGAGTGTTTTTTGTTTGTTTTTGATAGATGTTGCTTTTAAAATTCCACCCTGATGTACCCACCAGTGGGAGATCAGCAGGGGCTCCAGTAAATTCAAAGGCTTTGTGGTACAAAAGCCAGTAGAGACCCAATGCTGAGGGATTTGGTGAATATACAAGGTAAAACACATCCCCATGGCCAGAAACAAGCTCAACATGAACCTGGCTTGTTCTGACGGAGTCATTTATCAGAACCCTGAATGGTGTTTTTTAACAGGTGTGTGAAACCAGAAAAACATCAAATTTGCCTCTTAAAGAAGACTGTGGGTTTTTAAAGACAGCCCATTTTGTTCCCTTTTCATCACTAAAAGGACACTCCATGTCAGTCTGTTATACCATCTATCTTGTTGTGTGAAATACATTTATATTGTTTTTCTAAGGTTTTTAAAGTATTAGAGCCCTTTAATTTACTCTCCATGTTTTTATTTATTGTTATTGCTGCCAATAACTTTAAATCTGTTTCTCTGTCCACGGAAATGACAAGTGGTACGACCCTTCTTTGTTTGTCTGGGTGTGTTTCCTGTCCTCTCAGACGCCAGTTGGTCCAGGCAGAACTCCTCCTGGTTCTGCTGGAGGATGTTAAAAGGGAGTTGTTCCTTTCCACTGTCACCCTGTGTTTGCTCAGGATGGGGGATTGAATTAAAATGAGGATTTAACATCATCTCCTGGCATCGGAACCTTTTTCCTGATTGGTATTTTATAATATACTGAATCTGATCGTATCACATTTGGATTGAACTGACTGTATTTAATTGCTTTTGTTTCTGGACGTGTTGATGTAAATTTGACTTGTTGTTTACTCTTGTTGTGAATTGTTTCTTAATAAAAAAAACTCAATTCAATTTAAATGATTTTTATTTCTTGGAATAATAACTAAAAATACAGAGAACTACTTAACAAGAGCATGTATTCTAAAAGGTTATGGCGTTGGTATTGAGACTCATTCTTGAGCAAACAAAAAGTCATTCTGAGCGCAAAGAAATATTTTGAACTTGCACGTGAGTTAAAGTTTGAGTAGAAAATATTTTTACTCAAAGAAGAAAACACATCTGAGCCAAGAAAAATAAATAATATACACACAAAATTTATTTCCACTCTTGCTCCTATCTGTGCACAACCACAACGATACAAACTCTCGCTCAGTTCCCTTTACCGGCTCCATCAACTGTTTCTCTCTGCGTGCGTGCAGTGCAGCACCTGTCCTCATGACTGCCGGCGCGCGCGCACAACTCAATGCAGGTCTGACAATTGTGCCACAATTCCAGCCAATCACAAGCCTCAGAGAAGGTCATCGTGATTGGCTGCTTCACAGGGTTCCGGCAACACTGTAAAAGGTGTCCACCCGGTCGGTGTTTTCGGTGATGTGAAGTTAAGTGACATATTTTTACTCTCTTGTCTGTACTTTCATTAGGTGCTGGGCAGTGCTTGAAATCGTCCCACAGACGTCATTACCACAGAAGAAGATAGCAGCTGACTCATCAGCTCAGCCTGTCTCCAGCAGCCTCCCTGTGCTTCCTACCTCAGTCTCCCCCCAGCTGTTCTCCAACATCTCACTGGAGGAGTAAGTCTTTAGTCCCCACCTGTCCTAATTTTAGTCTTATTTACATTATTGTGTAAAATATTAACATAGGCATTGCAGTTCTATTTATGTGTTTGTAGAAGTTTGCCATTGTCACATTGAGATATAAAAGATGTGTAAGCACTACTTACACGCCCATGGATCATCTATCATCTATCACTTTAATCAATAATAATAATAATAGATACATACATACAATTAATACATAATTAATAAATATATAAAATTAATACATAATTAATAAATATATAAAATTAATACATAATTAATAAATAATTAATAATACACAAATCAAAACATGAACATCACATTTCAGACTGGTGGTACCTTTTGATAAAGCAACATAAAATGTACATGTTGTTTGGGATCATGTGAGTTACATGTTGTCACTAAGTGTTTTAGATTCACCCTGGAAACACATTCAGATCATGTGCTTACCATCTTTATTTCACATGGGATCTTCAATTGACAGTACACACATTTGGAGTCAGTGTCACATGACCATTCAGCGTTTATGAGACTTGTGTATGTCTGTCTGGTCAACAACACACGTACTATGTAGAAGCATCAAAACCATCATGGACTGCAAACACAGCTGCAGGTCAGCACCGACCCCACGCTGCCTGACCTTTAAACACTTTCTTCACTCGCTTTGACACTCCAAGCAGCAGAACTGTCCACGTCCCACAGTCTGAGGAGCAGTACCAGTCCCCCTGTCCCTGCAGCTGCACCAAGTGTCCTCCACTCTGACATCAATAAGGCTCCAGGTCCAGATGAGGTCAGGTCGGACGCTTAAGCAGACCACTCGGTTGAAGTTTTTCTAGACATCTTCAACCTGTCCAGCAGCTTTCCACGGTTCCTGTCTGTTAAAAGTCCAAAATCATTGTGCCAAAGAAAATGACCATCGCCTGCCTCAGAGATTACCACCATGTCGCTCTCACCACAGTCATCATAAAGTAGTTTGAGTGGATCCTCCTGAAGCACATCAAGGACGTCGTCACTGCCAGCTTGGACAGTCTACAGTTCCGCTGCAGGGAGAATTCCACATCCTCTTCACTGATCCTCAACACTGGAACACCGCAGGGTCGTGTGCTCAGCCCTGCACTTTTCACCCAGGGCTGCTCTGCCATCCACCCTATGAACATGGTTGTAAAGTTTGTGGACGATACGATGGTACACCCAACACTGACCACCATGGTGGGTCTCATATCAACAATGATGAGACCCACTACAGGGAGGCAGTAGAACATGTAGACAGGTTCAAGTTTCTGGGCATCCACATTTTCTCTGTCCTCTCCTGGTCTTTGAACACCACACCTGGTAAAGAAAGCCCAATGATGGCTCTTCTTCCTCAGGAAGCTGAAGCTTGCCAGACTTTCTTCTTAGCTGTTCGTCAAAGAATCCTGTCTCTCAGTGTGACTGTGTTATACGGCAGCTGCACAGAACGGGACGAGAGGAACATGCTCAGATCGTGAGGACAGTACAGGGGATTGTTTGCTGCTGTCTACCAGATCTGGACAAAACCTACATCACTCAAGTCCAGAAGAGCCAGACGGATTGCAACTGACCGAACACACCCGAGTAATGCACTATACGTACCACTTCCATCAGGAAGGCAGTACAGAAACATCAAAGCCACCACAAAGAGACTCAGGGACAGCTTCTTCCCCAGAGGTGTGAAAACAATAACCCCCCTGCAGCTACCCCCCACAGTTCTCCCACACATGCACCCAACCCCCCCCCCACAGACACACACAACGAAGACTCACACCCACAAACCTGTTTTTGCACAAGACTGCACTTTATCACCTTGTAAATATCTCAAAACATTTCAGACTGTAAATTGTTTTCATCCTGTAAATATAGAGGTGTTTATATCGCTTATATTGTATTTTATCACATGCAATTTTTTATGCTTCCTGTCTGTTGTTTTCTTTTTAATTCTTCTTTTTAAGCTGAGGGATACTGAAAATCTCATTATATTGGCATAATGACAAAGAAAGCTCTGAAATCAAAACCAACATTCACTTTTACCTTCAGGTGTATTCGATAGTGAAGTTAGTTATGCTCTAAGCAGAGATTCTGTTTTAAGATGAAGAGGATTTATTACTTCAGGTGTCACTCCATAAATATTAGACTCATAAAGTAAAGTGAACGTCAGTCTAATGAGACTGAAATGTATCTGATGTTTACTGGAATTCAAAATGTGACAAGATCCAAAGACACTGCTGTGAAAATGAGCAACAGTCTTTCTTCTAGAAAGGATTTAGAATTCCTTTGTTTGTTGTCTTGAGTTTTGAAAAGAATGAAAATAAAAAAAAAAACAATGTCTTTGGTTTCTACAATTTATAATTTTTTTATATTTTTTTATATTAGTCTTCTATTTTTTGGATTTTTTTATGGAAGCTGAGCTTGACATTATGCTAAGTGGATTTTTTTTAACTAAATTATTTTCTTCATTTTTCTAGGGTGTAGTGTCTTGAGGTTTTATCGCTTTAATTCGTTATTGACTATCACATTTCTTTTTCCAGATAGTTTTTGATCTAGAGTTTTTAAATGATTTGGTTTATTTACTATTTTTATTGTGAAATGAACAAATTCACAGGAACTGAGAGACTGGGAATAATATGTTGGAGCTTGTATATCAATACAGTTACTGGAAATAAATCTTGTGCTAATATATAATACATTGTCAAAAACATGTCCATGAATATAGAAATCTTTTAAAGGTTATACCATATTTTCATTTCTGGTAGCAACTTTACATTTCGTGTTTGGCAGAGAGGAAGCTGTTTCCTGCAGGACTGACAGCAGTGATGCATCAGGAGAGAGTTTGTCAGCTATAAACTGCTCAGTGTACTGAACATTTAGTTATTTTACAGTATTTTTGAACTGTAAGCTCCCAAAGTTGAAGTCTTCCTTGTCTTATTGATCTAATTTGCGGGAAAATTATCTTTCATTTGAATTATTTAGCACAAATTTTTATTTCAGTTAGTCTTTTCTTTAATTTAATTTTTATTAATAATAATAATTTGTGGTTTGTAGGTGTCCCCAAGTTATATCCTTTCAATGTACATTTGTATGATTCCTAGTGGAGCATTAAGTGACCGAGATGAGAGTCAGTTCCTCCAAATCTGAGGCTGTTGTTCTCAACCAAAGTAAATGTTGTTGTTTATCTGAGTAGGAAGTGAGTTTTTGCTTTGAGTAGAAGTATCTTGTTGATGGCTTATAGCAAGAAGGACAGAAGGATGGTGAATCTTGGTTTCATCTGCAGGCACAAGGCTTCACTCCAATTTTTCAAGTCAAGATGAACCAAAATGCAAAGTTCTTGATTTTCTGGTCCATCTACATTCCAACCAGTTCTTATGTGCAAGAGATTTGGATTATGACCAAAAGAATGAAATCCCAAATAACAGATGAAATAAGCTTTGTCTGTTGGAGGACTGAACTCAGGCTTAGAATGACGAGCAGAGCCGCTGCTCCTTCACATGTAAAGGAGTCTACTGAGGGGGCTCAGGCATCTGATCAGGATCCCTCATGGTCACCTCACACTGGAGGTTTCAGGACACATCCAAATGAGTGGAAACCCAGAACGCATTGGAGGGTATTTAAATCCTCTTTAGTTCAGGGATCCCAAAACAAGAGATGGAGAATGTTGTTGTTCTTCTGGATCTGTTACCTTTGGGATTTGACTTTGAATAAATAGAACTGTATGAATGGATGGATGGATAAATATTAATTTTCTTCCACCCATTACTGTTCATTGTTCATCTCTTCAAAGAAAATAGAGGAAAAGTAATTTCCGTGAATCAGAGGGTTAAGACAAATACAATGATGGAGTGTCCCACTTCATGCCTTTTTGATGGAGCAACATTGCTCTCTTGTGGACAAACTGTTAAAAAAAACAAATGTGAAAACAGCTGTTCATAGCACATGGCTTTTTATATCTCTTCAAATCCCATTCGCTCAACCTTGTTCCTCTCATCCTATGAGTCTTTTAAAGCAGCTTTCATCCACCATTTTAGATGTGGTAGTGATGGTATTAATAAAGATAAAAAGGAGGACAGGGAGTTCTGGAGCCTGATACCTGCCTCTCAGGAGTTTATTGTGAGACACATTGCTGCTTTTTAACAGTGGAGTCGGGTTATGGTGACAGGAGAGATTTTTTTTACAGTGTGTGTGTGTTTATTGGCTGCTTCAGTCAAATGAAGGAGCCATATTTTAATACATGTTGGTATTTAAATATATGTGGCTAATTATATTAAAAAAAACATAGATCTTTTTGGTACATTTATTTTTACTAAAGGAGGAAGCAAAAGCTGTTTTTGTGCAGCAGGATGTGCAGTCAATTAATATTTATTTAAAAGTGGTATATGGAATATTTTCATAAAAAGCAAGATTTTTAACAAAATAATGCCTCCACGGGGTGTTTAGAGGGTTGAGGAAAATAGAAAATAGAGCATTTCCTTTAAAAATTATATTCAAAGTAAAATATTGCAAAATATTAATTTTGACGGGCACAACGTTGGCATTTTGTTTACATCTACCAACCAATAGCGGGCAGAGCAGTGGGCACCATTTTGGGTTGCCTAATACTGTTGCCTGGTACTGTGGAGTCTGCAGGTCAAGCAGCTGGAAGCACCGGGGACATGTGGTGATTATATTGCTGGGTTTCACTCACGTGACTCGGAAGCCGCGCGAAACTCAAATGGGGGTCAGGAAGTGTTTCACTTGGCCACAACAACACAGCACGATGTCGAAAAGCAACTATAGTAAGGCTTTAAATGGACTAGCACAGACGCGATATCGCGAAAAAACATATCTTCATTTAGGTTATGACCCGTATAGTTTAAAAAAATCGGACTTTAAATACAGTCTGGAGGATTTACCCTGTATTGAAGCTATCGACATTAACTCTAGTCCTGCATACCTCTTTTTACACAGCAAATCAAATGAAAGCCTTCAAAAGCCTAGAAGCCTACAACTATTTTGTATCAGTTTGGGTCAACGATTTAGGATCAGAGAAGCTTTAAATGGCTGTTGTCTTGTTTTTGCACGGGTAAGTCGTGAGTTGTGCTACTTTTAATTCGTGATAATAATACTATTGCTAATGTTAATAAAGAGTGTGTTTATGTGCTAGTATCTACATGTAAATACCTTATTATGCCTTTTTAAATCCAAATTTCTATTAGATTTGTTTGATTTCAAATAATTTCTCTCTATATATTTCTATAATGTAGTTCAACCATTCACAGAGATCCACAGAACCCCCCATAAAAACGGGGTTTATGGCCAGAGAAAAACTTGTTTACCTGCCATCTTTGTAGATGTGTTTCCTTTTACATTTTAGAAAGTGATCGCTGCAAACTCTAGCATTGTCCGTTTCTGCGCCTCTTGTTTTTAGCTCGAGATAAGTGATCCATTTCTGCCATCTTCTTTCGTTAAGTTTTTTAAATTAAGACCTTTGTGGCACACGACTTTTGAGACACGAAAAAAAACGTTCGTCTTTCTCCCGATTAGAACGGTTGCAACAACCGTAGACCGCACAGATTTGGGGCATTTTTAAGCTGAATCAGCAGAGTTCAGCAGGGTTCTGTGCAGCGGCGGTTACTTCCTGACCCCCATCTGCATTTGGTGACGTCAACGCAACGTCATGTGAAACCCAGCAATACCTTATTTGCTTGCCATAGGGGGATTCCCTTATAACGAGCAAGTTCTGTGTGGACATACACAACATTTTTAGTAACAGCTACGTAGCTAACACGTAGCTGCAGCATGTCGCTGAAGTGGACTCTGGGCTCTGGTTTCGGCTGGAGGACACACCACGGAGGATTTATTTATTTTTGTTTGCTGCTTGTATAAGTGAGGTGTGCAGGATGGTGTGTGGGGAGGACAGAAGATCTTAGGAAGGACTGCATGAAGTTTTGGTTTGCTCTAGAAGAGCCGCGGAGTAACTGAACTCTTTGCCACGGACTGAATCGATGACTGAGCTTCAAACAGGTAGGAGCTGCTTTTATCAGAGTCAGTGTGTGATCAGCGGGGCTGGAGAGCCTGATTAGTGAGCTGAAGTCATGATATTTTATTGTCCTGCTCGGATCGGAGATCAGAGTGGGTTTGGTGCGGAATATTGGTCGACTTCAGCATCAGAGCGCACACGCGGTGGGGTTAACGAGCCTGATAAATATGTTTTATTTTTATTTGTTGATATGCTTGTTTAAGAATATGTGGACTTGTATTCATTAATCATTATTTTGAGTCAAGGCCCTATTAGAAGCATACAGCCAAAACCTTCACAACTGACTTGCCTCATAATGAATAACACAGCATCAAGGGTTGTATGTAGTGATTTAATGTTGGTACATTACTCCTTTAGTGTAATTAAAGACTGGAGCTAGTTTTAAAATGGCTTTTTAATTTGTTAAGTGTTGGCATTACAAGTAATTTACTGGGCTTTAGGAAATTATTTCAACTGACAGAGCTGGATGGAACCACATTATTATTAATGCAGTTGGATAATGAAATGTCATTAATAGGTCCTGTGGATTATATGCTTCTTGATAGAGTATTAAAAACAAGACAAAATAGACACATTGTCTGGTATAATTACAGGGTGACAGCAGCTGGGCTTTGTCACTATGAGTCAGACAATGTTTAATCCATGTTTTTACGTCAGTGGGCACAACTGAAAGCCACAAAATGTGTAAAAAAAGTACCAAGTTGAATATTATTAGTAGTTTACTGTATTAATTCAATTCAATTTAGTCATACTTTATTAATCCTTGAAGGGAAATTAGATTTTGTAGTAACTCAGTTCAGATGATGAGGGTTTTCCATCATGTTCTTCAGCTTCCTCTAGACAATCAGCTCAAGAGGCTCTAGATCAGTCCCCAGAACAGAACCAGTCTTCTTTATCACTTTGTTCAGCCTCTTTACATCACCTGCCCTGATGCTCCGCCTTCCAACAGGTGACTGCAGATGTGATCACACTCTCCACAACAGACTTATAATAGATCTTCAACATCTTGCTGCAAACGTTGAAGGATCTAAGCTTCCTGAGGAAGTACAGTCTGCTCTGTCCCTTCCTAAAAACAGCATCACAGTTGTGTCTCCAGTTCTCTCCACTCAGTCTCTTGTCCATCTCTGATCCACCAACACCTGCAGAGTCATCAGAGTATTTTTGTAGATGACATGACTCTGACCTGTACTGAAAGTCTGAGGTGTACAGAGGGAAAAGGAATGGTGAGAGTACAGTACCCTGTGGTGCTCCTGTGCTGCTGATCACCTGGTCAGATGTACAACTCTTCAGTCTCACAAACTGTTGTCTGTTAGTGAGGTCGTCCTTAATCCAGGTGATTGTGGAGGCATCCACCTGTGTCTTCTGGAGTTTTTTACACAGTAAAAGAGGCTGAATTGTGTTAAATACACTGGAGAAATCAAATAACATGATCCTTATGGTGCGTTCACACCAGTCACTTTGTAAACGTCAAGCAACGTTCACAACACTTCAAGTTTGAAAGTTGAAGCTTGTAACGCCTGCCAGTTAGATCCAAAAAGAGCGCATATATGGGGCTTCATTTGTTGTCGGATGTTCTGAAGTATGGTGGATCATATCGAGCGAGTGGCTTGACTTTATTTACTTCATGAAGCTAGACAATGTCGACGTCGGGTGCATCAGTGCCGTTTGTGGATACACCCCATTCTTTAGATGCATTCTGAGTTTTTTGCTGATCTCTCGGTGAGGGCACTCTCTTTGTTCTCCCGTTTTCCCCCCCTCTTTTCCCAGCTTTTTGTGCGTCTCTGAGTCTCCCACCCGCAAATTCCTCAAATATGAAATTATGAATCTGATATAGTGGTCACTTGCACATTGGAATACTTTTTTACTACAAATGAGGCTCAGACTTGACCCACGCTCTGTCAGTGGAAGACAGTTATTTTTGGATTACTGATCGTGGGAACCTGCTGATTGGAGCTGGCAGTCACCTATCAACAAATGTGAAAAAAAAAAAAAGAAATGTAACCTTATCTGGCAGAACTCGGACTGAAAAGCTCAGGGGGTCTGGATCACATACTGATGTGGTTAGGATCTCACTGGAAGGATGGGTGTCATCTTGGAGAAGCTGCAGGTTCGGTTCAGTGTGGAGGAGTGATTGATTGGCAGTTTTTCATGTGATTTGTTCCATTTCAGCTGTTTCGGATTCTCCACTGGAAGAAGTGCACCATAAGGACTGAAAGAGCTGCTGAATTCTGCAGTTTCTGTCTAAAACTAATCTTATCTTGTATTGGCTGGGCCCAAGGTCAACACTTCAAACTCCCCCTGAGGAGAATGCAGATGGGACACTCCCCTCCCTTCCCCCCTCGCACTCCAAACACTGAAGCTGGAAGACAGACTTTCCCATGGTCAGAGACTTCCTGACAAAAATATCTGAGAGCATTGCTTAGCGACGGTGTTTACATTCCTTGCAGCACATTCATGTCAACACATCGCAGACACGACTCCTCAATGACCTCATCGTGTGTGCGTGAAATCTGTTCACCCCCGGGAACTGTCTTATTTTGAAGGGTGTGTTCCGGTAACTGTTTGCTAGGATCGTTAACGGCGCCAGTTGGGATAAATAACAGCGGCATCAAAATGCCAAAAAGGCAGTATAACTTACTTCTTCTGGGGTTATTATCACTTTCTCTAGCCCTGCTTGACAATTTACACCCGCTGAGCGCCGGCGCACAGCACTTGGTCTGGTCCGACGGTTGTGTACGTGTGTGCGTTCCGGTATCAGTTTGGCCTCAGTGAATTCTGCTCTCATAGCGCTATTTGCGTTCCGGTAACTTTTGATTTACAAATTAAGCACTGCCCCCCCTTCCCGCTGGAGTGTTTTTTTATTGCTTCCATCCACC
>SSNP01000186.1:107740-119490 GCA_006937955.1 Pachypanchax playfairii | reverse complement strand
CCCCCCCCCCCCCCCCCCCCCCCCCCCCCCTTGTGGGCATTGGGTGTAAGGAGCCTATTTTTTTCCTCCTCGGACCTCATGTAATCTTATTCATCTGTTATTCTTTCTGACTCATAGGTTTACGTGTTCTTATGTATATATGTATGTATATGTATGTATGTATTCTCGTGTGACCTTGGCTGACCAGAGCAATGTGTGCTGGCCTTAAGGGCGTGGCTGCCGGTAGAGTGGCGGTCTAGCTGTTCTCTGTATCTCCCTGTAATTCATGGTCCAATCTAAACTACTGAGCTTGACGTTTTTGTATGGCAGAGTGAAGAATAATACTCGTTTCTGTCACCCTATGCTGGTTATTGGAAGTGACGTGGTTGTGATTTGGCTTATTACTGTCCCCTGCGTTGGAAATAAAAGCCATTATTTTCTACATAGTGTGCCTTTGAAGAAGTTTTCCTGTTGATCAACACATAGATATTGGACATGATGAATATATATCTTTAATGAATGAATATGTGCCTAAAGACTTTAAGGTTGCTGTAATTAAACCCTTACTTAAAGAGGCAATTTCACAAAAATTTCCTGATTTTATGGTTATTCCTGAAGTATTAACCTCTAATATCAAACATATTTTATATATAAAATGTTAGGAAACACTGATTAACAGACCTTTCAATCTGTCTGCATGAAGATTCATCCAGCAATGGAATGAAATAAAAAATGTTTGGGTTTTTTTCTGAGTTTTCTGTAGAATATTTTAGCTCCACAGTGTTCTTGGTTTCTTACCGGTTGTGAAAATGGCCCAACAAGTTCTCGTTCAGTTTTTATCTCTTAAACTACGCAGGTGGCGATAAAACCTGAGTTGTCCCGAGCTTGAACGGCCTGTATTTGTTACGTTACAACTCCTTTGTTCATTAGTATTCATCAGTTCCTGCAGTTGAAACCATGCCTAGCATGCTGCTGGCTAAAAGCTGTAGCATAAACACATATCAAACCGGAAGATACTCGGTGCACTGTTGCCATGTGCAGCAGGGGAGGAAACAGGAAGCCGTGCTCTCATAGGCTAGTTTGTTGGCCATTATGAGTCCAGCGAATTAGCATAATGAATATTAATTAGTTACAACCCGAAGCCAGACGAATCTTTACACAGACAGATTGAAAGGTCTGTTAATCAGTGTTTCTTAATATTTTTAGATATAAAATGTTTCATGTTGCAGGTTATTACTTAAGAAATAACCACAAAGTCATGAAATTTGTGTGGAATGGCCTCTTTAAGAAACATGATCTTGATCTAGGAACTACAGGTAATTATTAACCCATGGTCAATCTGCCCTTCACTTCAAAAATTTCTTGAAAAGACCACTTACGTGCTCTTAAATTGAATTTATTGTTATCATTGAGAATGTTACCTTTTTTCAACATTTTAAACTAAGCTCAAAGTTTTAAAGGTACAATATGTAAGAATTAGACCTCGTAGTCATGTAGAGAAAAAGACTGAGTTGCCAGTGAGGGACCAGCAACTCATTTAATTTTTTGTTGTATTTGTTCAGTTTTTGGGAAGGATGCTGTGGTTTCTTAGGTTTATTACAAGTTACCTCAGGGCTGCTTCTTTTACTGGCTTCAATTCCATTCACAGCGCAGCTACTCTTTGCATTGTGGAAATTGCAACTGCTTGTGTTGAAGACCTGGCAAACTTGCAGGCTCACATGTGATTCACTATGGAACCAGGAAGTCTGGACACAGAGCAGTTATTGTAAACAAGGATTCCGTCTCAGACCAGCGTTTTTAAAATTAAAAAAACTAGCGACCACTCAGCCAGCTGAGATGGAAATCTGTTACAGTGTAACTTTTCTTTCAACATAATTGGGATGTTAGACTGTCGTGTGAGTATTTCACTGTGAAATTCTTAAATAGTGTATCTTTAAGTACATTTTGAATACCAAGAATTTAAATTCCCAACCATTATAATTGGACGTCAAGATAACACGACTATAAAAACAAATTAGACTCAAAAAGAAATCTCCTTTGATGTTTGATGATAAATGATGACTCAATAATCAACAAAGAAAGCAGGCAAACAAAGAAAAAAATTCCAGAACTTGGAAGCTACTAATTTACTGAAAAGAGAGCATTTGAATTTAGTTTTTAAAAGCACAGTAAAGTTTCAGTCCCTAACACTCAGCTTAAATTATTCAAGGTAAAATACTCAAGAAAGGCATAGCTCTCAGAGATAAGCTGCATTCTTTGCTGTGGCATCTGTCCTTCATGTAGCGAAAGTTGTGAGATAAAAATAAATCAAAAAGAAAAATCTTTTTGTAGAGTGACCCTCCACCTCTGCCATTGGTTGTGCAAACTTGATTAAAGAGCTTTTTACAACAGAGTAGGTCAGAAACAAAGATAATAATGTAGGCATAATCAAGTTAGAGATAGTGCAAAGGGTTATCTCTTGTTATCTCTTACAAGAGGTATGATGGAACAGTTCTTTGGAATGTCAGAAGAATTATTTGGACCGTACAAAAAGATGTGAACAAGAAAGAGCAATTACTAACCAGTTAGTGGGATGTAAGCGGTCAATAATGGTGCATTCACACCGGCCACTTTGTCAACGTCAACAACGCTCATAACGCTCCAAGTTTGATGCTTGAAAGTTGAAGCTTGTAACGCCTGCCAGTCAGAGCGCATAGGCATCGAAGCTTGTAACGCTGGACCGTTAAAAAGAGCGCGTAGGCGGGGCTTCCTTTGTTATCGGATGTTCTGAGCTATGGCGGATCATATAGAGAGAGTGGCTTGGCTTTATTTACTCCGTTTGTGGATATACCCCAATCATCAGATGCATTCTGAGTTTGAGGAGTTAAACCATTTGCTCCAGGAGCTACAGATGGATGAGGTTTGCTTCCAGTGCTACTTCCGTCTGTCCTGCGCCCCCTGTTTGAAGACTTCCTGCTTCATTCAGGTACATAACTACGATGAGACACTCTGATTGGTTGACATGCTGCTTCAAGAGCGTTAAGAGCGTCAAAAGTTCAGCTAGCTGAACTTTCTGTGTTTTGAGCTTTTCAAGCGTCAACGCCTGACACACTCGAAAAGTTGACGCTCATGACGCTCACAAAGCGACGCAGAGCCGTTGACGTCTGTCTGACGGACTCCACCATAGACTTTACATGTAAACTTGCTGCTTCTGACGTTGACGGTTGGGCTGGTGTGAATGTGCCATTACAATGAAGAGTGTGTAGAAAGTACTTTTATGGATTTTAAGAAAAAAGAGGATTTATTTATTTTTACATAGATTATTGTGGGATTCAGTTAACCTGCTTTTGTCACTTTAAAGTGATGTCCCAAAGAATATTCCTACACCTGTGCTCATAATAACCTGTTTGTCCTGAACATACACATGTTGTTAAAGTGTTCTTGCCTTCTGTATGTTCCATTGCTTTGCCCTGAAAGAAACTTAAAGTATATTTACCGGTCCTTCTCCCATTGATGTCATCCTGCCAGCACCAGGCTGCATATCTATTGTCCTGCTCTCCACCTGCAATAAAAGGGTAACAAATTATCAACCTAAATCACAAACATTCCTGACATCACTCCACATAGCGGATCTGCACAAACTGTAAGGACTCTGCAGCTAACTCTGGAGGAAGGCGGCAAAAGGTACACCAGCTTCTTCTGATGTTTAAGATGATGGAAAAGAACCAGACATAAGATCCATGAGGTAGAAAATGAGACGATTGAGGTGTGACAGGGAAGCTGTAGATGAAGGAAGGGTTGGAGGTCTGTTTGGCTTGCAGCAGGAGAGAAAGATGTTGAGTTTGTTTCTAAACCGAACCTGTTGAAGAACATGTTCAGTTCATTGGATCTATCCACACTTCCATCTAAGTGATCCTCCTTCTGCTTAAAGCCTGTGAGCCTCATCCCTGACCACATATCTCTTACACTGTTTTGCTGGATTTTGTTCTCCAGCTTTTCCCTGTACACCTAATTGTTGATTCTAATTTTGACTTTAAGTTCTCTTTGTGCACTTCTCAATGTCTCCCTCCCTGAAACCTCTTTTTCTTGTTAAGTATTCCTTTCAAGTCACTGGTGATCCGGAGTTCGTTATTGGGAAAGCAGAGAAAAATAAGATTAGTAAGATTAATAAGATCTGCCTTGCCAAGAGCAAATCGCGCAAAGGATCTGTCTGCATCCCTGATATCTGCATAGAGCAAGTGCAGTGTTTTGTTTTCACTGGTGACAGTTGACAAACTGTTGAAATGTTGGCAGTGTGGAAGAGAGAGAGGCATGATTAAAATCTCCAGATATTGACACAAATGCATTTGGGTGCTGTGTCTGTAGTTTAGCAACAGTTGAGCCAATTATCTCACATGCAGAGTCACATGAGCTGATGATGGAATGTAAACTGGGTCAGGTGCACTAAAATCACGTGACTCGGACCGTCTGCTAAAATGGAGGTCTCTGGCTGGGAGGAAATATGTGCAGTGCGCTCAGTGGCCCGCGTTGATCGTCGTCATTTCTTTCTATCCAAACTCTTGCAACCGTGACACAGACTTTGATGAAGTCTGAGCTGCACAACTTTTTCTGCTTTGCGCCCCACGTTATGCATAATGGCTTCCCAAAACTCGTTTCTCTTTCATGGATTGGATGATCACATGAAGTTTCACCACCGCACACAGGTAAGAACAACTTGTACGTCCTTTAGAGGTGTGATATTTACTCTCATGGTGCGCATGGTTGTTGTCTCACCCCTCCCGTCAAAAGACGCAATTGACGATTTTAGTCATCAATGGTAGTCAACGGTTGTATTTGAAAAGACGTCAATGGCGGTGAATGAGTTAATGATAGCTCACTTTCATCAGTATGACCAATGGAAGAGAAGATTTAAACTTCCTCTCTCTGTTTGCACTGCTTCTACTCTGCATCCACATCTTCTTCTTTTTAACTCATCAGGGATTTGGGGTTTCAGTTTGAGTAGTTTCAGTTTTTTTAGCCTTAGAAATGTTCATTAGCTGCTCTTTTCTGTAAACAAGTCTTTCGTTGCATCATAAGGAGTGGCAAAAAAATTGACAATTAAGCATAAATTATCTAATCAGCAAAACCAGGAAAAAATAGTAGGCCTGATATTTACAAAAATAAAACAATCAAGAAATGCTCAAAAAGAGAGAAAAAAACTGATAGTAATATCACAGAGCTGCTCCGACAAGCTGCTACAAGATGTGTAGAACTATTCTAGAAACTATTAGAATCGATTATTATTCTATTAGCTATTATGGGAACAGGCTCCAAATTTCAGATTTAGTTATGTTTTTTTCAAAAGACATTAATCCGTTTGTGCAAAATGTTATTTTTTCCTGCTTTTAAAAATACCTTATACAAACATTTTGTATGAGGTATTTTTACATACAGACATGTAATAACAAGAGGATCCTTCAAAAACAAGAACTGTGATCACAGTAATGGAGTGTTGAAAACAATGTTTTCACCAGGAAAAAGTTGTTTTTGTCTCAGGCTAAAGCAGAAGTTCCGCTCACGGCACTCGACACTTTATAGTTCTTTAGTCTTGAGATTAACCTAAACATTTTTGTTTGTTTTCTCCTCAGATCAGAGAAAGCAGGGGAGATTGCTACTATTCCACTGACAAAGGTATGAATTGGATTCTTTGTTTTTCTTTCTGTCTTTGTAACTTACAAATATGAAAATTGTTCATTCTTCACTTTAAAGGAAAACTCACCCTTCCTCCCCAGATACAGTCTGAAAGTTAAAAGATGCATGAAAAAGAGTCATGGCTGGTGGACTAAGGGAGTGGCAGGCTGGGTTGTGATTGACATGGTACTCTGATTGACACACATCAGAGAGGGACAGGTAAAATGGAGGAATATGTAGACGAGACGAGCAGCTCTGATCTGTATCGTTTTCAAGCAGGTAGTTTACCCTGCAGTGACTTGGGAGCATAGAATGGGGCTCTTCCCTACTGGTACATTGTTGTTAGCCAATGCTATTAACTCCTGTAATATCATGTGACTCTTCCACGGGTGCAGCTGCGAGTGACCGCACCACTGTTTCAAGCCGATGGTTCGTACTCAGAATGAGGCCCATCTCTTAGTGGTATATTGTTGTTGATCAAAGCAAAAGCTAAATTTGGATTAGCTTGTGTAATATCTGTGACTCTGCCTCATCATGCACATCATTAACAGAAAACGTGTTCCAGAGAAGTGTCCAAGGTATAAATCAAAGTATCTCAGCATGAAAAGAAAATCATTCAGTAATGTGCTAAAAACATGTTTTTCACAGTCACAAACACCAAATGAACTCTGATAACGGCCGTATACACTTCCAGTTTAAACTCCTACTCACTATGGCGTGGCTGACTCCAAACCTTTTTATACTCCACAGCGGCAGAATCATGACGTCACGTATAGATAAAATAAGGTCTCAGCCAATAGCAATGCCTGATTCAAATTCAAGTGCAGTGTCGCATTTTAACCTGAAGAGGGCGCTCTATTAACGGTCTTTGGTATAAATTAAATAGTTGTATAAAAATGTGCTAAAATACCAAAAACAAGACCCAGAAATATAGGTAGGACTATTAGACACTCATACAGTTTATCAACAGAAAAAGTTTATTTGGGGGTTTGTTACACTTTAAATGCTGCAGATTTTTTCTAAATTTTGTATCCTGCTGAACTAAGAACACTTCAGACAACTGAATTTTGTTACCAGTGTTAAAATGTTTAACATTTATGGCATGAGATCATGAAAAGAACAGGTGTTGGGATTCAAAACACACGAATGCTGCAACTTTACAGGTTTATAAAGAAAAACTCTTTTAAAGTTTCTATTTTACTGAGTCTGAAGGATAAAACAGGAGCAGTAAGTTATCTGTGTTGTATTTAGGAATTAAAATACAGCTAATACATTTTGATCTATAATAGTTTAAAGTTTTTTATGGATTATCCATGTAAACTTATAGATGTAAGTTTGTTTCTTATGTTGTTGTTTTACATCATTTACCTCTGTTGACTTTTCTTTTTTAGCTCAGCGAGAATTCCTTTTGGTTATTTAACAGAATTACAAAACAAAATAGCACTCAAGCTGAAATATTTAAAAGTCTAATTTCTGTTAATTATTAAATTCTTATGAAATATTAAAAACAAGTGTTGCATGAACTCTGCATATTAAGGAGAATATAATTGTAGTTTGGTTATTAGGTTTAATGTATTTGAATTAATTTATACATTTCTATTCTGGTTGTAGAAAATGATTTTTCTGTTTTTAACAGAAGAGATTTCTCAACTTCAAGAATAGTTTTTCAGTCTAAAAGTGTGAATAAACAAGTCATAAACTGAACTGAGTATAACTAAAAAATAATTTAATTGGATTAATGCATATCAGACTTTTCTAGTTATGGTCAACACTTTAAGCACTTTGCAGTACAAGCCAAATACAAAGTTATTTTAGTATTTTATGTATTTTTAATCCTTCTTATTGAGTGAACGGAGGCCTCTGTCAAATTAAGGTTGTGTGATTTATGTTTTTGTACCTTTGTTTACTCATATTTGTGGAAATTCCTGCTGTGACAACAATCATATGATTTTAAGACCAGAACTGTTTGTAACATACATTTAGTTTCACTCTCCCACTGTGAGAAAGAGCATCCATGAATCCTTAATAATTTTTTGTTGTTGTTGTTGAGGGAAAAAAAAGGTGCAGTGATGATCTGAAAAACACAAAATGTCTCATATTTAGATCTGTTATCATTCCTGTGAGTGAGATGTCTTTCATGCAGTTTACTCATCCAGACTTCCTGGACCGCACTGTGAGAAGACGCTTGTCCTTTCTGCCACTTTTGTTCCTGCTCTATTTGTAACCAAAATCCATCTTTAGATTGTGCCAAGGACAACTGCCACCTGATTCTAAAGAAGTGTAAAGCTTTCTCACCTGCTGAATCTCATGGGCTTATTTTTGTCAGCCTGCTTTGTGACTGTGATACTGAGAAGGAGAAGATAGCAGGTGTGAATGAGGTGCAAAAAAATGGAGCAAGAAATAAAAGCAGCACCATGTAGATAAATCCTTGGCCTGATTCTCATGATTAAACTTTTCTTACATGGAAACTTTGACATCTTAGATGAAAGAAGTGTACTGATGCTGAACGCCTGTTTGTCGAATTCTGCTTCTAGAATTGGCTACANATTTAAATTACCACATTACAAACTATTGTGCTAAAAACGTGTATGAATGAGATGTGAAAGGTTTTTTGTTATAAGCATAACATTTTTAAAATAATTGTAATGTAATTTATCAAATTATCCTTTTTATATCTACACACATACATTAGAGGATGGCTTTTCTTTCAGTTAATAGCCTTAAATTACTATTGCAACAATACATCATCAGTAGGGTAAAACTAATCTGTCTCATGACGGTCTAATCCCAGCTCACGTTCCCTATTAGTGGGTGAACAATCCAACGCTTGGTGAATTCTGCTTCACAATAATAGGAAGAGCCGAGATCGAAGGATCAAAAAGCGACGTCGCTATGAACGCTTGGCCGCCACAAGCCAGTTATCCTCCATCTTTGTTTGTCTGTGTCTCTTTCCTGTCAGCTCAGACCCCAGTCGGCTAAGGCAGAAGGCCGCCCATCCTGAGCCGGGTTCTGGTTCTGGTTCTGCTAGAGGTTTCTTCCTGTTAAAAGGGAGTCGTTCCTTTCCACTGTCGCCAATTGTGCTGCTCAGGATGGGGGATTGTGTATGGAGGTTTTTTTGTGTTTTTATTAAATGCAAAAAAATAAGTGATGTGAGAAAGGAAAAGAAAAGTGACCGTGACCGTGCAGATGCTGAGTGAGCGCGCTCCTGCAGATAGCACTTTCCTAATAAACAGCACATTAATTAATCACAAAAATGCCTGTTTCATATCGTAACTAGGTTATTTATTCATTATGTGTGAAGCACAAGCAGCAACTGCTCCTTCTCTTCCGTAAGAGCCTTTATTGCGTCCTCTTTACACACAGAGGACTCTTGCACCAGCTGTTTGACCTGGTTGCTGTTCCTCCAGTGTGACAGGATGAGCTTCTGTTTTGAAATAAATTGTATAGGTCTATTATTTACCTGTCTCCAAGTGCCTAATTGTTTCCTTTATTTATCTATAAAGAGCGCACCGACTATAAAATAAAAAGTGTCTCCTTGTTTTATCTGGTTAAGAAGGACGTTTTTCACTTTAAATAGTAAAAAAAAGTTTGACTTATCTTCATTGTGGACACTGGACAGTCCTGCGTGTTCTGTTGGTGAAGATGTTTTCACTGTGTACAGAAACACCAGTCAGAACAACAGCTCCAATTATGCTGGAAACACGTCTGTTAATGTGGACAGCTCTGTGGTGTTCTGTCCACCTCCCGTAGCGACTCTGGACCTTCTGTGCTCTGCTACACGGTTTTTCATGTATATTTTATATAGAAACATTTCTTTTTTTATTTCAGAAGGGGATCTCTCCTCTGTTCCAAGCGCATTAACTGCATCTGCAACTCTCTCCAACGCGGTAATTTTTCTTTTATTGGTTTCTACCGAGCTGAGAGAACCAAACAGCACTTGTTGGTTCTGTTCCACTTCTGTAACAAGTTCCTCGACCTCGCTGTCACAGAAAGTTCTTTATTTGTTTTTTATTTTGCTCTCTTGGCCATTATTTTAGGGATTTCATGTATGGGCTTTAAAGGAAGTGTTGTTACCAAATATGGCTAATCGAGTTTCTGTGTGAAAATGACTGTGAACGGGCACGAGGACCTGAGTACACACATGTGGGATTTATCAACACATGATGTGTGTACGAGTGGCCACCACACATTTGATCAATCAGAGTTTTAACTGTTCGTACGAACATTCTAAATTTCATTCGTAAGAGAGAATATAGGAACGTTTCTATGAACGAGTGATAAATGAGGACCCTGGCCTCAAGGATTACTGTTGTAGCAACTTCAAACCACAAATAAAGGTCGCTTGAGAGGCTGAGGTCAGGCCGTCTTGACGCGCTTGTTAAAAATATTCGCTGAGATTCCAAAAAACGTTTCCATGACCAAAGGAAAATTAACACAGCGATCAAAGGTGGCGGTCAACAAAAAATACTGCAACCTGCTCACCCACTCTCCCATTTCCAAATATCACCTGAGCAGGTGCTGAAGATGAAGTTAAATCCCCACCCATGATCACATGATTGTCAATCAACAACCCTGTGTTTACAAACCTAATCCAAAATATTACATCAGATATTTATACACAGCAATATATCATTACATGTATGTCTCCTACAAACACTATCCTACGTGGTATTGATGTTTCCTGCTTCAACACGCCTGATCCAGTTGAATGGATTGTTAACAGGCTTCTGCAGACTTTATTGGTGGTTCAAATCAGGTGTGTTGAAACTCCAGAAGACACAGGTAGATGCCTCCACAATCACCTGGATTAAGGATTACCTCACAAACAGACCACAGTATGTGAAACTGAAGAGTTGTACATCTGACCAGGTGATCAGCAGCACAGGAGCACCACAGGGGACTGTACTCTCACCATTTCTTTTCACTCTGTACACTTCAGACTTTCAGTCCAGGTCAGAATCCTGTCATCTACAGCAGGGGTGGGCAACTCCAGGCCTTGAGGGCCACTATCCTGCACATTTTAGATGTTCCCCTGTTTCACCACACCTGCTGCAGATGAACAGGTCATTAACAGGCTTCTATAGGACTTTCTGAGAGGTTGCAGATTTGAATCAGGTGTGGTGAAACAGGGGAACATCTAAAATGTGCAGGATAGTGGCCCTCGAGGCCTGGAGTTGCCCACCCCTGATCTACAGAAATACTCCGATGACTCTGCAGTTGTTGGTTGGATCAGAGATGGACAAGAGACTGAGTACAGAGAACTGGTGGACCCACTTTGTGTCCTGGTGTGGAAACAATCATCATATCTTGAATGTGAACAAGACAAAGGAGATGATTGGGGATTTTAGGAGGAGCAGCATGGGAGATGAAGTGGAGGTGGTAGAGGAGTATAAATACCTGGTGTTCACCTGAACAACAGACTGAACTGGAGACACACCTGTGATGCTGTTTTTAGGAAGGGACAGAGCAGACTGGACTTCCTCATTAAGATTAGATCCTTCAACATTTGCAGCAAGATGTTGAAGATTTTGTCGTGGAGAGTGTGATCACACCTGCAGTCACCTGTTGAGGGAGGAGCTTCAGAGCAGGTGATGTAAAGAGGCTGAACTGAAAGAAGGCTTGTTCTGTTCACACACACACAAATCACACATAACTCTATAGGTTAATATAATGTCATGTTTACAATTCTACTTTTTTTCTGTTTCAGAAAAACAGAACTGACTTGGTGTAAAATGGCAGCAGATTTGCAAAAAATTCTCGCTCTTGTTATTTAAATGAATCGATTAGAAGAATTCCAACCTTTTGCTAGAGAAAGAAGGAGGCATTAGTAATTCTGTTGTTAAACTGTTGAACAACAGCGATGGACATTCTGGTGACCTTTCCTGGATCATCACTGGACTTCCACCTTCAGATAGTAACAGTCAATTTCACCTCTGATGACATCTTCTCTGAATCGGTGCATTTTGTGCTATTAATCAAACTCTCTACAGCTCTGGGAACTGCCAGTTTGCTTCTTAACAGTGGCAGCTGGCCAATAGAGGGCGCTAGGGCGCCGCCCTCCGTAACAAAAACATGATGTGGCAAGAAAAAAGAAATCTATCTTTTTTTTAATTACATGTATT
>SSNP01000186.1:0-87495 GCA_006937955.1 Pachypanchax playfairii | reverse complement strand
CTGATAAATTTTCTATAGAAATTGGCAAATCCTAGGAAACTCTGCAACTGTTTACGAGTGGTTGGGGTGGGCCAATCCACCACAGCCTGAACCTTGGTGGGGTCCGGCTTTACCTGTCCATCTTCAAAAATAAAGCCCAGGAACCCCACGGACTGTGCATGGAACTCGCACTTTTCGGCTTTAACGAAAAGTCGGTTCTCTAACAGGCGCTGAAGCACCTGTCTGACATGGACTCGGTGTTCTGCTTCTGAGGAGGAAAAAATCAAAATGTCATCAAGGTATACAAACACGAATGAGTTCAAAAAGTCTCTGAGAACGTCGTTGATGAGAGCCTGAAAAACAGCGGGTGCATTAGTTAGTCCAAAAGGCATGACTAAATATTCAAAATGTCCAAGAGGTGTGTTGAAGGCAGTTTTCCATTCATCCCCTTCTCTGATACGGACGAGATGATATGCGTTTCTTAAGTCCAACTTGGTGAAGATCGTTGCTCCCTGCACAGATTCAAAAGCAGATGCTAAAAGAGGCAATGGATATTTATTTTTGACAGTGATCTGATTCAGAGCTCTAAAGTCAATGCAGGGTCTGAGGGACCCATCCTTTTTAGCGACAAAGAAAAAACCTGCTCCCAGGGGAGACGTGGATCGGCGGATGATTCCTGCCTCCAGTGACTCCTTGATGTACTCCTCCATGCTTTCGCGTTCAGGGCGAGAGATATTGTAGAGCCGACTGGACGGCATGGGGGCTCCAGGAAACAGTTCAATAGCACAGTCATAAGGTCTATGCGGGGGCAACGAAATTGCACGGGACTTACTGAAGACTTGACGTAGGTCGTGATATTCCTGAGGGACTCGGGTGATGTCCGGAATCTCCTCTGATTTAGAAGTCTGTGATGACGGAGAGCGAGCCAAAGCTGAATGTAAACATTGCAATAGACACTGAAGGCTCCAGGAGTCAATCTTTCCTTCAGTCAAGTTGATGTGTGGATTGTGCGTCTCTAACCAAGGATGGCCCAACACCACCGGCACCTGCGTAGAGGGGAAAATCAAAAACTAAATTTTCTCTCGATGGTTACCAGAGATTACCACCTCTACGTCACTGGTCCGGTGGGTGATGGCGGTGAGGGATCGACCATCCAAGGCGGAGACGTTGACGGGAGATTGCAGTGGATGAATCGGAAGCTGCAGCTGTTGGGCGAGATCTGCGTCCAAAAGGTTTCTTTCACACCCTGAATCAACAAGAGCTTGAGTCTGGAAAGAGTCAGAGTTATATAACAGAGTTAAGGGTAATGTTAAGCGAGAGGCTTTCTTTTCTGGGACCGTCAGACCTCTCAGAGTTACTGACGGCTGTAGCGGTTTAAACGTTTCGGACAGGCAGCAATGAAGTGTCCTGTTGTTCCACAGTATAAACACTCACGTGCCTCCATCCGTCTTTGTCGTTCCGTGGGAGATAGCCTAGCGTTCCCCAGCTGCATCGGTTCCTCTCCGGTCAGAAATGGCGCAGCTCTGGCATTGGGCGCATTCTCAGAAGTCTTTAGACTGGTCCGAGGCGGAGAACGAGCTCGGTGTTCGTCCCACAAATAACCGGTCATCCTGTGGTCAATCTTCGTAGCTAGGCTGATCAGCTCCTCCAAAGACTGGGTTTCATCTCTGTGAATTAACTGCTCTCTAATCGGCTTATTTAGAGCACCCAGAAACGCTCCTTTGAGCGCCGGTGCGTTCCAGCCGGATTCTGCAGCCACAGTCCGGAAGTCTACTGCAAAGTCAGCCACTGACTTCTTGCCTTGTTTAATGTGCCGGAGGATGTGTGTGATCTCAGTCTCTGACTTACGGTAGGTGAATGTTTGTTCGAAGTCCTTTATGAAGGTCTCCAGAGGGGTGCGTAATATGACTGCGTAACTGTACTTTGCCTCAGCCCATCTGAGTGCGCGTCCTCTCAGTAAGCCGATGATGTGGGCTATTTTGGACGCGTCATCTGGAAAGGACTGAGGAGAACGGCAGAATATTAGTGAGCATTGCAACAAGAATCCAGATCCTTTACCTGCTTCCCCTGCATAAGCTTCCGGGTTAGGTAGCGAGACGTTGCGCACCGGAGCGCACGCCAGGGGAACTGCAGTCTCTGGTTCAGGGGAAGCTACGACGACAGGCGGAGGTGGCTGGGAAACAACAGACAGCTGGTTAGAGACAGTCTGAAGAAGTCCGGTGACTTCCTCTAACCGCTGCTGACAATATTGCTGTCTTTCACACAGCGAGTTTAACATGGAATCGTGTCTGGAAAACATCTCAGGGGTGACGACTGAAATCTGTCTGGCTGAGTCCGCGGGGTCAGACTGGCCTGGTTGTTCTGTCACGGGCTCAGTCAGTTTTGTGACCCACATTGCAAGGACTCAACTCAGACAAACTCTCAGGTGCAAAAGTGAAAAGTTTATTTACAGAATCTATATACAGTGCGTGAATGTGCTTGGTGATCCGGTGCGTCAGGGAAAGTCTCAGCAAGAGTGATGTTTGAAGCTGAGCTTGGAGGGAGGGCAGGTCCAGTGCGGTGTTGTGCAGGGAGTTGGTGAGTCCAGTGTCGGGTGAGGAGGCTGGAGGGAGACAGACGGTGGTTCCAGGCGATCATACACTGGGCACGAAGAAATCCTCAGGACGTGAGGAGCAGGGGAGATAATCCTGGAGAGAGCAGGGTTAATCACACTGGAGGATATCCAGTAGGATCTCCAAAAATACAAAAATCTCAAGTCTTGGAAAAAACTCAGAACACTCAGAAAATACTACACACGGAATCACTAGGAATACACGAGGAGTAGGCACAAGGGAAGCTACCATTCAGGTCAACAACCAGGCGAAGACTGAACATCTTCCTCAGGCTTAAGTAGTCCCTGCTCCTCATTAGTGCAGATCGCCACCAGGTGATGTCAATCTGCCTCACTCTCCAGCGTAGATCCTCACTGCAAGCAGATAACTCACCCGACACAGAAAAAACACAGCACACACAAAAACTGAACCTGACAGAGGGAACACATCTTAAAGTCTCAAAAGAACTAAAACATGAGACACTTGAGAGATTGGCTGAGAGCATGTACAGCTACACAGCATACCCAACTGCTGCTCAGTTCGAAAGTGTTGCAGCAGCACTGATAACCAAACACCCTTGTCTCCAGGATCGAGGTTCAACCACTCAATGTTGTGGTTGGAAAAATAGTCTTAAGCATAAAATGGCTAATTATAGAACAAAGCGCAGACAATCAGGATGCCTTGATGTTGCAGTAAATGCTGGTAAGCGGGGAAGGCATTCAGCGGAAGGACAACCAGTTAACAAGCACATTAAAAAGGCAAAGAAAGGTGAAATTAACTACTGGCCCAACTTTCCAGATGGATTTGATCAGGCAGCCCTGGAAGGGGCTTGCAAAGACTTGATTGATGAAATGCAGAAGAGAACACCAAATGGACCTCTTGTGAAACAAAAGATGGATCAGACGTTTGCTCTGAGAAGAAAAGAAGTAGTGGATTTGGAACCTGCCATGAGCACGATGGTGAAACGCTGGCCTGCCCTCTTCCCTGAAGATCAGGTATGTTCACAAAAGCAAAGATAACTAATGGCTATCTTTCTTTTATATATCTTTTATATTTTTTTGCTCTCTGTATTTTTCAGGTGTTCATGGAGTTCAGCAGGATTGTGGGCAAGAACCTCAAGCAGGAATTCTATGCAAACATCGATCGGCACAGTCCTCGTCTTCTTGAGTTGTTTCGTTCCAAGAGAGGGAATGTTGGACAGTTGTTGACACAGATTTCAAAACAGACCAACGTAGGTTCATACACATTATGTGCTTGCCATTGTTCTTTACAGATTTTGTAAAACATCACACTACTCTACTGTTTGTGTAATTCAGTTTCTTATGGATCATTAGCTTTCTTACAGATAATTTGTTTTTATTTTAACCATCTAATTGTAATTCTGTTTAATTCCCAAAAGACTACTGACCCAACTGCAATCCGGACACAGGTGCTCAGAGGGCTTCTAATCGTCCTGGGGGACAATCCCTCAAACTTTTTTAAAACATGCTTTGTAAGTAAACACTTGCTTTCTTTTAATTTTCACCAGGACACTCTTACAGTTTATTGATTAATTTACTTTGGTTTGTTTTTCAAAGAAGAAGTTTAATGTAATGATTGTGCACTTCTGTTATTCTTTATTTAGGAATCCGATACCAATTCTTTCCGTGACCTTGACATTGGGATTCTTCTGATACAGCGTGAAGATGCTGTGCTCACATCTCCCCAGCATCTCAGTCCAACCTTGTTGAAAATCATCATTGAAGGAGAAATCGTGATGGAAAACATCCAAGATCTGCCTGCCCTCCATCTCAACTATCCTAAAAGTATGAAACTGACATTTCTGTTCATCCATCAGGTACTGCTCTCATTAGGCCACACTGACCTAAAACCGAAGATACAGAGTTTGAAAAATCAGCTCATAATGTAAAGTGATGTCCTCTCTACTGTATAATGATTTTGACAACTTTTTTTTTTTTTACCACACAAGTAAAAACACTTTCTTTGTTGGTTAAACAGGCTGACAAAAAGCCACAAAACACAGGCACACAAACAAACAACAGACACATTCAGCAACTCAAAAAACTGACACATGAACACTTAGACTTAGATGCATTAGAAAGCGGGCCGAAGAACCTGTCTGCTGCTTTCGACACCGTCAACCACCTCATTCTCCTCTCGACGCTATCTAAGCTTGGCATCTCGGGGCCGGTCCTCTCGTGGTTCACCTCGTACCTTGCGGAAAGATCTTTCAGAGTCTCGTGGCATGGACAGATGTCCAGTCTGCATGAGCTAGCGACGGGTGTCCCGCAGGGCTCGGTCCTTGGTCCTCTCCTCTTCTCTTTATACACCACCTCATTAGGCGAGATCATTCGCTCCCATGGCTTCTCCTACCATTGCTACGCTGACGACACTCAGCTCCTCCTCTCCTTCCCTCCAGACGATACATCCGTCTCAATGCGGATATCTGCCTGCCTCTCAGATATCTCGGCGTGGATGAGGGATCGCCACCTTCAGCTTAATCTGTCCAAAACTGACCTCATTGTCTGTCCTGCCAGTAACTCCTTACCTCCTCAGATAAGCGTGCAGCTTGACTCCATCACGCTGTTCCCCAAAACCTCTGCCAGAAACCTTGGTGTCATACTGGACAACCAGCTGTCCTTCAAAGAGCAGGTTAACTCCGTAGCTCGCTCATGTCGATTTGCTCTTTACAACATCAGGAAAATCAGAGCCTTCCTGACAGACCACACCACACAGCTTCTGGTCCAGGCCCTGGTCTTGTCCCGGATCGACTACTGCAACTCTTTGCTGGCCGGTCTTCCGGCGTCCTTGGTTAAACCTCTGCAGATGATTCAGAATGCAGCAGCACGTCTGGTCTTCAACCAGCCCAAGAGGGCTCATGTCACTCCGCTGCTCATTTCTCTGCACTGGCTTCCAGTTGCAGCACGCATCAAATACAAAGCTCTGCTTCTGGCTTACCAGACTCTAACACACACAGCTCCTACTTACCTTCACTCCTTCATCCAAACCTACATTCCCACGCGTCAGCTACGCTCAGCCGCTGAAAGACGCCTAGCGCTTCCACCACAACGTGGCATGAGATCATGTTCCAAACTCTTCTCCTCTGTTATCCCCCGATGGTGGAATGACCTACCAAACTCGGTCCGATCCTCAGAGTCGGCAGCTACTTTTAAGAGCAGACTTAAGACTCACCTCTTTAAAGAACACTTTCAGTCTTAATGTGGCATTGATTTATGATTTATGATAGCGATTTGGGAGTTTATCTCTACAAAAAAAAAAAAAAAAAATTGATACACTTGATGTATCAGCGTCGGAATTAAACTGGACTCCAAACAGTCCGCCTCCTTATATTGTTTCCTTCTCTTTGATTTCTTGCTTGTATGTTCTCTCAATGTAAGTCGCTTTGGATAAAAGCGTCTGCTAAATGACAGTAGTAGTAGTAGTAGTAGTAGTAGTGAAGAATGTGACATGTTATAACACAAATTGAGAGGCGTTGTTGCAGAAAGATGTTGTTCATGTGTTGTACCATACATCTTCATAGATGGAGTTACATATTGTTCTGGTATGATAGACTGTTATTTCATTTGCTGATCTCCCTGAATATAGACAGATGATGCAGCTTCTGTTTGAAATTTCTTGTACGTTTAAGCAGAGGATGCTTGTGATTTCTACTTTGGTTGTAAATTCAGACACGTTCAACAACCACACAGACACGTTCAACGACCACACAAACAACAGACACGTTTAACAACCACACAGACAACAGACACGTTCAACAACCACACAGACAACAGACACGTTCAACAACCACACAGACACTTTCAACGACCACACAAACAACAGACACGTTTAACAACCACACAGACAACAGACACGTTCAACAACCACACAGACAACAGACACGTTCAACAACCACACAGACACGTTCAACAACCACACAGACAACAGACACGTTCAACAACCACACAGACACGTTCAACAACCACACAAACAACAGACACGTTCAACAACCACACAAACAACAGACACGTTCAACAACCACACAGACACGTTCAACAACCACACAAACACGTTCAACAACTACACAGAGACGTTCAACAACCACACAGACGTTCAACAACAACACAGACAAAAGACACGTTCAACAACCACACAGACAACAGACACGTTCAACAACCACACAGACAACAGACACGTTCAACAACCACACAGACAACACACACGTTCAACAACCACACAGACACGTTCAACAACCACACAAACAACATACACGTTCAACAACCACACAGACAACACACACGTTCAACAACCATACAGACATCAGACACGTTCAACAACCACACAGACAACACACACTTTCAACAACCACACAAACAACATACACGTTCAACAACCACACCATTTCTTGTCTTGCTCTTGTCGAGGACAGTCGCATTTCGCAGCTTCTCCCTTATCTTCTTCAACCCTCCCCCCCTTTCCTGCTTCTGTCTCGTGTCTGCATGTCTCTGTGCCTTCTGTACTGGCTGCTACGAACTGGAAATTTATATGGATCTGGTATCGTGGTCACTTACACATTGGAAAACTTTTTTTTACTACAATTGAGGCTTGAGAAGGGGGAGCCACCATGCTCGGACTCGACCCACGCTGTGTC
Source organism: Pachypanchax playfairii (assembly GCA_006937955.1). Classification (NCBI taxonomy): domain Eukaryota; kingdom Metazoa; phylum Chordata; class Actinopteri; order Cyprinodontiformes; family Aplocheilidae; genus Pachypanchax; species Pachypanchax playfairii. Next base: position 80,274 of record SSNP01000186.1, on the reverse strand, counting down.
GGTGGAGGACGTATTTATTTGGATTACTGACGTGGGAACCTGCTGATTGGAGCTGGCAGTCACCTGACGTATTGACAAATTTGGAAAATAAGGAAAGTATGTAACCTTATCTGGCAGCACTCGGACTAGAAAGCTCGGGGGTCTGGATCACAGACTGATGTGTTGGATCTCACTGGAAGAATGGGTGTCATCTTGGAGAAGCTGCAGGTTCGGTTCTATGTGGAGGAGTGATTGATTGGCTGTTTCATGTAATTTGGTTTTATTTGGCTGTTTGGGATTCTCCACAAAGTGTACCATATGGACAACAGGAGCTGCTAAAATTCTTCGGCTTCGATCTAATTACTCTTATCATTGTTTCGGCTGGCCTCAAGGCCAATGCACTGAAGTCTCCTGGAGCAGCGAGTACGGAGGACCACAGCCCCTCCCTTCCCCTGTCCACTGGACGCCAACAGACTGAGGACAGACATAACAATCGGTTCTGGCCCAGAGATGGTGTCCTTGACTCTTCTCTGCATGCATACACACACTGATCGCACTTCACATCCCTACAAAAGTTCTCGACGTGTCTCGTTTATTGTCCCCCGCTAAGGCTTTTTTTCAATCTCAAACAGCGCCACTTTTCTGGTTTATTCTTTTCCTAACACACAGGTTGATGCGTGCTTATGTATATGTATGTATGTATTTGTATGTATTCTCCTGTGTGATCTTGGCTGGTCTGATCGACGTGCGCCGGCCACACTGTGACCCTTGGCTGCCTGGAGAGTGAAGGCCAAGCTGTTCTCTGTATCTCCAGTTGAATTTCCCTTCTGGGATAAATAAAGTATTTTTCATTTCATTTCATTCATTTCATTTCATTTCACACAAACAACAGACAGGTTCAACAACCACACAGACACGTTCAACAACCACACAGAGACGTTCAACAAGCACACAAACAACAAACACGTTAAACAACCACACAGAGACTTTCAACAACCACACAGACAACAGACACGTTCAGCAACCACACAGAGACGTTCAACAACCACACAAACAACAGACACGTTCAGCAAAACACACAGACAATAGACACGTTCAACAACCACACAGAGACGTTCTACAACCACACAGACAACACACACGTTCAACAACCACACAGAGACGTTCAACAACCACACAGACAACACACACGTTCAACAACCACACAGAGACGTTCTACAACCACACAGACAACACACACGTTCAACAACCACACAGAGACGTTCAACAACCACACAGACAACAGACACGTTCAGCAAACACACAGACAACACACACGTTCAACAACCACACAGACAACACACACGTTCAACAACCACACAGAGACGTTCAGCAAACACACAGACAACAGAGACGTTCAACAAACACACAGACAACAGTCACGTTCAACAACCACACAGAGACGTTCTACAACCACACAGACAACAGACACGTTCAGCAAACACACAGACAACAGTCACGTTCAACAACCACACAGAGACGTTCTACAACCACACAGACAACAGAGACGTTCAACAACCACACAGACAACAGAGACGTTCAACAACCACACAGACAACACACACGTTCAACAACCACACAGACAACACACGTTCAACAACCACACAGACAACACACACGTTCAACAACCACACAGACAACAGAGATGTTCAACAACCACACAGACAACACACGTTCAACAACCACACAGACAACACACACGTTCAGCAACAACACACACACGTTCAACGACCACATAACTTTTTCAAAGATTTGAAATGACCTCTTTCAGATCAGTAATTTTAGGTTGAGAATATGTTGATGTTCACCTAATGATAAGTTATGATAAAATTGTTTGTGTTTTGTGTTTTCTTTTGAAAATAAAATGCATGTGAGTATTTGAAGATGTTTGACTTTTTTTTCCAGTTTATTTGTAACAATATTTTCAAAATGCTTATTTATAAAAAAGGAAGGAGGAAATACACTAATTGTAATAAACAGTAAGTACCAATAACAAGTGATAGCTAGTTATATTTAGTAATTTTGAGTACACACAAATATAAATACTAAAAAATGTCAGGTTCCATATTAATACAACTCAACATATTTAGTTTCAGCTTCTGTAAAAACGTAACATTCAATGTTAGTTCTACTCAACATATTTAGTTTCAGCTTTTGTAAAAACTAAAGTGGTATAAGGTAACGGGTTTCCACGTGATTTGCGAGTAAAGTCAACTAATTCGGGTTAAGAGTGTAGTACGAATTTACACCTTCATAATGAAATGTCATTAGAAGTTTATACATAATTATTGTTTATGGTGAGTGTGTCCTGTTAATTATTTAATCCTATTTATATGATCCTTGGCTGATATTTTTTATATATAATCCCTCTGTGTCCTTATTGGCCATTATTGGGTCCTTCTCCTCAGGGTGTGTCCAAATATTTGCCTGTCGCTCTGACAATGCAAAGAAAGTAAAAATAACATCATATTTAGTGTTTCTATCCTGGGAGAATTTATTTGATAGGTAAAATGTTTTTATGGAAAAATATAGAAACAAAAATAAACAATAAATCTGTTTGTTGAATTCAAGACTGTGGAACGGCACATGTGTGTAGCACATCGCAATAGCATATTTCTGCAGAACTCCGGTTTGAGCAACAGCTGTCTGAGACAAAGCTGCGGAAAAGTTATTCAGTGCTGCAAGACTTTTGCGGCGCACGCAATTTTGTGCTCCTTACTTGGAATGTTGATAAATCAGGCCCTATGTGATCAAATGCAGGAATGCAGCTCTTTGTTTACATCTTGCATGGACATTAAAAAGCATTTGTGAGCTTGTATTTTTGTTTTTATAAAGTTGCAAAACACCTTATAGCAGGTGGTTGTAGCAACACCTATTCATTAACATATTTCCCTAATTCAGACCGAGAGAAAGATAAAATCAGTCGCTTAAATATATATAAAAAAAAGACTTTATATAAATAAAAGTGTTTACAAGGACTAAAGGTAAGATTGTGATTCAGTGAGTTGGATTTTGATCAGTGGAAAGAATTAATCTGTGCAGTCACACTCGAGTCAAACCCATTTTTATCCAGCAGAGCCGCGAGTTAATGATCAGATATTATTTCTATGAACAACACAACCTGTAATCAAAAACTGCACAGAAAAAAGGCAGTGATAGGCACGTCATGAACACTACTTTTTTCACTTTTGTCAGCACACAAACGCACATTCGCTCACCTGATATTCACAACAGAGCAGTTCAATCCCAGGCCTCTGCAGGCATGATACAAACCCCAAAACTGTTCCCTGGGTACCATACAGTTAGCAGCTCTCTGTTCCTCTAGGATGGCTCAAATGAAGCAATCAGTTTTGTTATGTGTAACATGCTTGGCTAGTAAATAAATAAACCATTTTCTGCTCTGGGGTCCATTTCACAAGCTGGTTTAACAAACTCTAAATCAGCTGTTCCCAAACTTATTTTGCCACGCACCCCCTTTTATGTACCGCCCGTGTTGATGCAGCCCCCCCCCCCCACCCCACCTTCGAAAAAATGCCACAAGCATTTTTCTTACTATTGAAAGGACATTGAATTTTATCTAGGCTATAATTATGATTGCATGTTTACTCAAATGAATAAAAACCACATCTAATGATGATCTAATGATCACAACAATGCGCTCCTGCGTTTGAATTAATCTGAAACACTGTAAAAAGAAAAGTTATGTGCAAGCTTCCAGTTTAGGGAAAAAAACTCAGGTTACAGGTAACATTAGAATGCCAATAATTTGAATTAAATTGCAATATAGTCATACAAAAACAACAGTCTGGGCAGGCTGCGCCACCAATCCAAGTGAAGCCCAGACCCAGATAATTTTTGTCCTTCTTTCCATATTTCCTTCTTTTTTTCACGTTTATTTATTTATAAAGCCATTTCAAGGCACTTCACAGAAAAATCAACCAATTAATAATAAAACATTTTCTATCTAAGGAACCAGCCGATTGGGCTGAATTGTTAGTTCAGCACAATCCTCCATCCTGAGCAAGCACGACTGGCGACAGTGGAAAGGAACAACTCCCTTTTAACAGGAAGAAACCTCTAGCAGAACCCGGCTCAGGATGGGCGGCCTTCTGCCTTAGCTGACTGGGGTCTGAGCTGACAGGAAAGAGACAAACACTGATGGATCTTGGCAAGTCGTCATGTCTATAGAAAGATAAACAGAGAAACAGTTAATGGCAGCAGTAACAATCAAAGCAATAACAATTTGATGGCTCTAGTGGGAATATTCCCATCTGGTGATCAACCTCTTCAACACACTGAGTTTGACAATGGAGAGTTGGTCAACCTTGAGTTCAGGTTTTGGTTTAGAGCAGGGATTCGCTCAGAGTTTTCAGTTTCAGAACAGGTGTTAAGCATTAGTTCAATCAACTCTGAGTCAAAGTTAACATGAGTTACACTGCTGCCCGAGGATATAAGAAGCCCTCATTAATGGAACACAGATAACATGATTCACCATGGCAACCAGTGGACAAAAGGTTAGCGCCCCCTACTTCTTCCCAGTAGAATTGGATGTTTTAATGACTACATGAGCAAAAAATGACCATGTTTAAAAAAGCAGCAGCAAAAGAGAGAGAGATTGTGTGGCAGAAAATTGCTGAATGTGTGAGTATTAAATAGGGGGAAAAATATATGCGGGTTCTTGAATGTTACACTCATTCAGCATTTATATTCCATGTTTTTGAGTGCACAGGTGCAACCCAACAGGTGTAAAAAGGATATAGCAGCAAGTAAAGATGAAATATAAAGCTATAGTTTAAACAGGTGAGATATCATTTACATTTTATTTTTTTTACATTTGATTTACAAGTAACAACTGCATTCAGTGGTTACATTCTACATAGGATAGCTACATTTAAGTACTTATGGAAATCCCCTAAACAAAGAAAAAAACTCTTCAGCCATTCCAAAAAAGCCCTCTGGGTTCTTGTCGGCCATTGTTGGGTCCTTCTCTTCTGGGTGTGTCCAAACATTTGCCTGTTGCTCTGACAATGCAAAGAAAGTAAACATAACATCATGTTTAGTGTTTCTGTCCTTGGAGAATTTATTTGATTTTAATTTATTTAGGTAAAATGTTTTTATGGAAAAATATAGAAACAAAAATAAACAAATCTGTTTATTGAAGTCAAGACTGTGTAACGGCACATGTGCAGAAGGAATCGGTAGCACAGCTTAACAGGTAGCATATTTCTGCAGAACACCGGTTCGAACCACGGCCGTCTGAGACACGGCTGCGGAAAAGTTATTCAGTACTGCTTTAATATTGTCTATATGAAAGCCACACCTAACTGACCCCATTATAGCAACAGAAAGAAGGCTGAGGCCTGTAAAACAAGTAACCACAGAAAGGGAAGATGCAGAGAGGACTGTTGAGATCTATACAGGCTTGTTACACTTTAGTAAAATAACTTTGGTTTTAGTTAATAGTGTTGATTCAATCCAACATGCAGACTGTTTCTCTTCAACAGAGCATGTTGGAAATGATATGGGGTCCATTAATGAGGAAGAGGGTCCATCAACCTCCACAGCACAGCTTACCTCAGTAGGAATATTTTCAGCATTAACCAACAACTTACTATGAAATTAAGTAGACATGGAAATACACAGAATTGTCTCGGTGTGGACAGCATGTCCACCATGGGTCATATAAGAGATGTGTGGACTGAGAATATTGTTCAAATAAATTATTAATGGTCATAGAAACACTCATACAGATACTCATCAGGGTGATAAAACATCCACTCTGGGTCTGATCATCAGTGTTAGGAATGTTACTTTCAAAAACTAATTCGTTATAGTTACTCAGTTGTTCCAAAAAGTAATTGAGTTAGTAAGTGAACTACAAAAAACTACTACAAAAAAGTAACTAGTTACCAGAGGAAGTAATGGACTGCATTACTAAAAAAAGCCTTGTATTATGCAAATAAAACTTGACAATGAAACAGTTTTTTTATTCAACATATACCCGGTCATCACCAGGGATTGAACCCCTAAACTTACAGACTCCATGCCAGTAGACTACAGTAGTCAGCTTCCTGCAGCCTCCATATAGCCGTGTGTGTGTGTAGCCACATTACGCAGCTTATTTCATCAAGTAACACGGTGCATTTTACATTCATTAATGATAACAGTGTAGTAATGGTGGAAATTGTAATTAGATTATTCTGTTACTTATCATCCATGTAAAACAAACCTGCTAGCGAGCAGGTTAGGTTCACGGACTGTGTTGCCCGGGTAACCGACGTTATGCTGAACTCACTTTGTGAAACTCAAAAACCAGAGTATCCTCATCTCTGTCACGGACTCAGTTAGTTTTGTGACCCACATTGCAGGAACTCAGACACAGACAGTACTCAGGTACAAAAGTGAAGAGTTTATTTACAAAACTGTACAGTGTGAGAATGTGCTTGGTGATCAGGTGCATCAGGGGAGGTCTCAGCACTGTAACAGAAATGTTCGTTAGTTCCAGATCCGAACTAGAAGGTTCAGTTGATAGTGTAATGACTGGTGAGGTTAACTCACGGGATGATACAGGTAACTGAACTTGAAGGGAGGGCAGGTCCAGTGCGGTGCTGTGCAGGGAGGTGGTGAGTCCAAGGTCGGGTGAGGAGGCTGGAGGGAGACAGACGGGGTTCCAGGCGATCAGACACTGGACACGAAGAAATCCTCGGAGCACAAGGAGCAGGGTTAATGCACACAAGGAATAATCCAAACGTTTCTCAAAAATCTCAAAAACACTATTTCTCGGAATCACTAGGAATAAATATCAAAGGTTTGGCACAAGGGAGCTACCATTCAGGTCAACAACCAGGCAATGAATGAAGGTCTGCCTCTGGCTTAAGTAGCACCCTGCTCCTCATCAGCGCTGATCGCCACCAGGTGTTGTCAATCTGCCTCGCTCTCCAGCGTAGATCCTCACTGCAGAGAGATGACTCACCCGACACAGAATACACAGCACACACAAACACTGAACCTGACATTACCGCCACCTAGCCCAAAAGGCATCACTAAATATTCAAAATGTCCCAGTGGTGTGTTAAATGCTGTTTTCCATTCGTCTCCTTCTCGGATTCAGACCAGATGGTAGGCGTTCCGCAGGTCCAGTTTAGTGAAGATCGTTGCTCCCTGCACAGATTCAAAAGCAGATGCCAACAGAGGTAAAGGATATTTATTTTTCACCGTTATTTGATTCAGTCCCCGAAAGTCTATGCAGGGTCTGAGAGAACCATCCTTGTTAGCCAAGAAAAAGAAACCTGCTCCCAGAGGAGACGTGGACCGGCGGATGATCCCTGCCTCCAGAGACTCCCTGATGTACTCCTCCATGCTCTCACGCTCAGGGCGTGAGATGTTATAAAGTCGACTGGACGGCAGAGGCGCTCCAGGAAGTAGCTTAATTGCACAGTCGTAGGGCCTATCTGGGGCGGGCAACGATACTGCTCGGGACTTACTTAACACCAGACGGTGGTCGTGGTTCTCCTTGGGGACTCGGGTGATGTCCGGGATTTCCTCGGGTCTAGACGACTGTGACGACGTAGATCTGGCCAGGGCGGAGTGTAAACATTGTGACAGACAGTTCAGACTCCAGGAGTCAATCTTACTCTCAGCCCAATTTATGTGAGGGTTGTGCGTCTGCAACCAGGGATGGCCCAACACCACCGGAACCTGCGTAGAGGGGAAAATCAAAAACGAGATTTTCTCACGATGGTTACCTGAAATTACCACCTCTACGTCATTGGTCCGGTGGGTGATGGCGGTGAGGGAGCGACCATCCAAGGCTGCGACGTTGACAGGAGTCTGCAGCGGCTGAACTGGGATCTGCAGTTGTTTAGCTAGGGCAGCATCCAGTAGGTTCTTTTCACAGCCTGAGTCAACTAAAGCTTGAGTCTGGATAGAGTCAGAAGAATACAACAGCATTATGGGCAGAGTTAAACGAGAGGTTTTTCTTTCTGGAACCGTCAGACCTCCCGGTGTTACTGACGGCTGGAGTGGTTTAAACGCTTCAGACAGGCAGCGATGAAGTGTCCTGTTGTTCCACAGTATAAACACTCACGTGCCTCCATACGTCTCTTTCTCTCTGTGGGTGATAGCCGCGCGTTCCCCAGCTGCATCGGTTCCTCTCCGGACTGGGCCGGCACAGCTCTGACGTTTGGCGCATTCTCCGCGGTCCTGTGACCGGTACGAGACGGAGAACGAGCGCGGTGTTCATCCCACATGAATCCGGTCATCCGGTGATCAATCTTAGTAGCAAGGCTTATCAACTCCTCCAAGGACTGGGGCTCCTCTGTGTAGCAACTGCTCCCGAATCGGTTTATTAAGAGCGCCCAGAAACGCTCCCTTGAGCGCTGGTGCGTTCCAGCCTGATTCCGCAGCCAGAGTCCGGAAATCCAGTGCAAAATCTGCTACCGTCTTCTTGCCCTGTTTGATATGACGGAGGAGATGGGTTATTTCAGTCTCTGACTTACGGTATGTGAAGGTTTGTTCAAAGTCTTTCACGAAGGTCTCCAGGGATGTGCGTAAAATGACGGAGTAGCTGTACTTGGCTTCTGCCCATCGGAGTGCGCGTCCCCTCAGTAAGCCGATGATGTGGGCGACCTTGGCCTCGTCGTCCGGAAAGGACTGAGGAGAACGGCAGAAGATTAATGAACATTGTAAAAGGAATCCAGAACCTTTACCTGCCTCCCCATTATAAGCTTCCAGGTTGGGTAGTGAAACGTTGCGCACCGGGGCGCACGCCATGGTAACTGCAGGTTCAGGCTCCGGTGGAGCTGAGGCTCAAGGCGGAGGAGGCTGGGAAATAGCAGACAGCTGGTTAGACACAGTTTGTAATAATCCCGGGACTTCTTCCAGCCGTTGCTGGTAATACTGCTGTCGCTCGCACAGCGAGTTTAACATGGAGTCATGTCTAGCAAGTAGCTCGGCGTTTACAACGGGCATCTGTCTGGCTGAGTCCGCGGGGTCAGACTGGCCTGGTTGTTCTGTCACGGGCTCAGTTAGTTTTGTGACCCACATTGCAGGAACTTAGACACAGACAGTACTCAGGTGCAAAAGTAAAGAGTTTAATTACAAAACTGTACAGTGTGAGAATGTGCTTGGTGATCAGGTGCGTCAGGGGAGGTCTCAGCACTGTAACAGAAATGTTCGTTAGTTCCAGATCCGAACTAGAAGTTTCAGTTGATAGTGAAATGACTGGTGAGGTTAACTCACGGGATGATGCAGGTAACTGAACTTGAAGGGAGGGCAGGTCCAGTGCGGTGCTGTGCAGGGAGGTGGTGAGTCCAAGGTCGGGTGAGGAGGCTGGAGGGAGACAGACGGGGTTCCAGGCAATCAGACACTGGACATGAAGAAATCCTCGGAGCACAAGGAGCAGGGTGAATAATCCTGGAGAGAGCAGGGTTAAATGCACACAAGGAATAATCCACACGTTTCTCAAAAATCTCAAAAACGCTATTTCTCGGAATCACGAGGACACTAATCTCAAACAGTTTCTCGGAATCACTAGGAATAAATATCAAAGGTTTGGCACAAGGGAGCTACCATTCAGGTCAACAACCAGGCAATGAATGAAGGTCTGCCTCTGGCTTAAGTAGCACCCTGCTCCTCTTCAGCGCTGATCGCCACCAGGTGTTGTCAATCTGCCTCGCTCTCCAGCGTAGATCCTCACTGCAGAGAGATGACTCACCCGACACAGAATACACAGCACACACAAACACTGAACCTGACAATCTCAGGCTTAACTAATACAACTTTTTCACTAAACCTGCTTTGTGAAACGGACCCCTGATCTGGCTGTTTATCCATTTTTGTTTGCATCCACCATGACACTGAGACTGGCTCTGTTTCAGCTGCAGAAGCCTGTGGAACTTATTTCAGCTTAAAAACTTGTCCACATTTGTCCTCTTCACTCTGTCTCTTCTCGTGAGTCACTGATTTCTAGTTAGTCAGTAACAGACAAACACCAAGAACAACAGATTCCTGATCTGATTTAGCATTTCCTGCAATGGTTTGCATAGCTTTGTTGATGTTCCTGTTCCTGTGCTTTGGTTTCATGAAAATTTTGGAATTGTGCAGCAATAATTTGTGAATATGTTTGAGGCTTAATTGCCAGAGGTCTGTGCATCCAGATTTATGTGAGAAAGTGTCCACAGGGCCCAAATATAATATTTACTGACATTAAGTTGTAAAATCTCACATAAAGATTGCATGCCAGATACACTGTAATGTAAATGAATAGGATATTTTCATGACTAAAAAAATTTCATCTAAGTAATCTTTTATGGTGTTTACTCATTTTGGTTTATTTAGTTCTTAACTTGAAGCTGATTTTTTAAAGTAAAAAGAATTAGAAAACAAACATCATCATTTTAAACTGAGTGGGCGCGACTTTCAATCCTACATCTTGGGTGTGTAGACTCAGTACAACATGACAGTGCCTATTAACAGAAAATTTTAAATTCAATTTTTAAAAAAGCATCAGTTTATTTGCCAAGTACTGTTTACACAATACAAGGAATTTGTCCCGGGCGAAAGTCAGTATCTTTAAAACTTTTAAATTCATTTTTAAACAAAGGAATCTTCACTGAATTAAAATGTGAAATCAGCAAATTTCTATACATCTGTGGTAGCCCCGATTATTTGTGTAAAAATTCAGAAGAGGTTGATAAATTACAAGACCTTTGTGGAGGAAAAAAAAGGACAATAATCATTTGTCTGAATGTTGCTGTCACTTCACCTGCGTCGTGTTTTTAAACCCCTGTTCTGCACTACAAAGCAGGCGCATGACTCCCCTCCCACTCTATGTGTCATGTCAGTTTGTTGTGAATAAGACATAATTAGAAGCCGCATCCTTTCTATGCTCGAGCTCACTATAGAGACCCAACAAGTGGCAGGATACACTCAGCACCCTCAGACAGACCTGTCACACTCACTTTTCACTACCAACGCCATGGGCTGAGTTGGTATGTATGTCTTTGTGTGTCTGTGAGCGAAGGTTGTGTTGTGAAGAGGTTATTTGTGGCAGACTACTGTGGGGCCTTTGTTTCCCTTGTCTCTGAGCTTCTGACAGAGGGAGGAAAGAACCCAAGCACACTGTGCCTTTGATCACACACTGGAACAGCTTCATACAGATCGAGGGAGGGGAAGTGGGGAGCGAGATGGAATGATGAAAAAGTAAAAGACTTCGAGAGCAGAGGTGGAACAGATGAAGGCTTTGGTGGTGGAGCCGAAGGAGCAAGTGAGAAGGGGAGAATGCAAGCATGAGCTTCTGCCAGCAATAAAAGCTACTTTCTTGAATCTTAAATCGATGACTGGGAAATATAAACTAATGCAGGATGTGTGACTGGTGATATAAATAAGAAATTTGAGCTGCTGAATGCTTTTTGTACAAGGAGGTATTATGATAATTAGTTACATTTAGAAGGTGTTTGAGTTTTAACAAAGCCACTTTAAACAAATAGTAAAATATTATAAAACAATAATAATAGGTCTTTGGCAAGATTGCTGTTTCAGTAAGGACCACTTTCTCAAAGTAATTACTAAATGAAAAAATAATTGGAAATCATGTTTTAGATTTAGTCATGGAGCTCTTTTCTAACAAAAATATTCTGAAAATTGAAAAGGCTAAGTTGAGAATTATTTCAACAATAACAATAATTCTAACATCAAATCATCATACCAAAACAATAAACCCCAAAGTTATTACCAACGGCGAACTGATCCTGAGTTTGAGACATTTTTAAATGATCAGCATTAAAGCAGTTGATCACACTCAGCTCCAGATCTCTGTTCTTGACTTATGTCAGGTTCTCAGCAGCTGGTGTGTGGTGTTTGTGTTTTCTCTGGATTAACCTCTCTTTGCAGGGCATGGCAGCAGCTGATCAGTGGTTCCAGGTGCAGCTTGTTACCCAGCTCTCTCTGGCTAGGTATTTAAGCAGAGGAGGAACTAGAAACAGACGCCAGTTTGTTACAACACTTACTGTGGTAATGTGTGGCCTGTATATATACACTCACCGGCCACTTTATTAGGTACACCTGTCCAACTGCTCGTTAACACTTAATTTCTAATCAGCCAATCACATGGCGGCAACTCGGTGCAATTAGGCATGTACACATGGTCAAGACAATCTCTTGCAGTTCAAACCGAGCATCAGTATGGGGAAGAAAGGTGATTTGAGTGACATTGAACGTGGCATGGTTATTGGTGCCAGAATGGCTGGTCTGAGTATTTCAGAAACTGCTGATCTACTGGGATTTTCACGCACAACCATCTCTAGGGTTTACAGAGAATGGTCCGAAAAAGAAAAAATATCCAGTGAGCGGCAGTTCTGTGGGCTGAAATGCCTTGTTGATGCCAGAGGTCAGAGGAGAATGGCCAGACTGGTTCGAGCTGATAGAAAGGCAACAGTGACTCAAATAACCACTCGTTACAACCAAGGTAGGCAGAAGAGTATCTCTGAATGCACAGTACGTCGAACTTTGAGGCAGATGGGCTACAGCAGCAGAAGACCACGCCGGGTGCCACTCCTTTCAGCTAAGAACAGCAAACTGAGGCTACAATTTGCACAAGCTCATCGAAATTGGACAATAGAAGATTGGAAAAACGTTGCCTGGTCTGATGAGTCTCGATTTCTGCTGCGACATTCGGATGGTAGGGTCAGAATTTGGCGTCAACAACATGAAAGCATGGATCCATCCTGCCTTGTATCAACGGTTCAGGCTGGTGGTGGTGGTGTAATGGTGTGGGGAATATTTTCTTGGGACTCTTTGGGCCCCTTGGTACCAATTGAGCATCGTTACAATGCCACAGCCTACCTGAGTATTGTTGCTGACCATGTCCATCCCTTTATGACCACAATGTACCCAACTTCTGATGGCTACTTTCAGCAGGATAATGCGCCATGTCATAAAGCTGGAATCATCTCGGACTGGTTTCTTGAACATGACAATGAGTTCACTGTACTCAAATGGCCTCCACAGTCACCAGATCTCAATCCAATAGAGCATCTTTGGGATGTGGTGGAACGGGAGATTCGCATCATGGATGTGCAGCCGACAAATCTGCGCCAACTGTGTGATGCCATCATGTCAATATGGACCAAACTCTCTGAGGAATGCTTCCAGCACCTTGTTGAATCTATGCCATGAAGAATTGAGGTAGTTCTGAAGGCAAAAGGGGGTCCAACCCGTTACTAGATTGGTGTACCTAATAAAGTGGCCGGTGAGTGTAGACTAATAATGAAAGTAGTTGAAGTGTAACTTACCTTATCCTCTCCTTTCCTTCGCCTAGTCCTCGTTCCCGCTCCTGAACGCCTCCATTTGCGCTGGCCATCTGCCGCGCCATCCGGAGGGTTTCTGGTTCCTGGTGTGTTCCACCACGACCATCTCGTCTCCCTGGCTCTGGTCTGTCTCTGGTCCCCTCTGGACTCTCCGCACCTGTCCTGGTCAGAACAACAACAATGCTATCACCCCTGCCTCATCTTTGTATCTGGATTTCACTCATCAACCTGGGATTACCTGCCACCTCACCACTTCCTGGAAACTCACCACCACCATTGCTGGCTCCTCAATCCTCCTCCATGCTCTCTCTGCATCCACAACCCAGTAAATATGGCGTTTGAATTGTGTCAAAAGTACTGAGAGCAGTTTATTAAACTCTGCACAGATATTATCTACTCACACGAGCAGATTTTGTCCTCACGCGCATATTTTATCTACTCACACGAGCAGATTCTGTCCTTGCGCACAGAGTTTTTCTTCACTCGAGGAGTTTCTTCCCTTGCGCGAGCGTAAATTCAACTCTTAAACAGATTCAACCATTCGCGCGCGCATGAACAGAAATTCTGCTCATGCGGGTATATGACTTTTGACAGTTTGGAGGCGGAGCCCAGCTGCAGCACTGACCCTCACGTGATTGGTCCCTTTGTAATCAGTCACGCCCACATGATGAGCGAACTGGAACCAGAATTCACTCGTTGTTCAAACCAAACAGATTCCGATCCATGTAGTTTTTGTGGAATCTATTCGAGACATATAGTATTAATTGTTACCTTTAATGATAGATTATAACAATGAAATCTAGTTTATTTACAAATGTTTGGTTTTGTGTATGTGTGTGATCACAGGGATTGATGGTGGTCATGTGATCACAGGACGATGATTTATTTTCAGCTCAGGCACCTGCTCGTTTGTCGGCCTTAAAGTGAGGTGTTTACTGTCTCTCTGATCACTGAGATTATTTCCTGTTCGATTCTATATTATTTCTGACATGTTAGTTATTAAATATTTCTTTAATAAAGTGTTTTTGGATCGCAATGAATATCTTTTAAAGAGCGCATTAAGAGCCGCTCAGCTGTTTGTCCCTGCAGTCTAGTGACATTGAACCTGTAAATCAGCAGCCACATTAAAAAGAGGTTTTAAGATAAATTGTTATGAGTTTGGGGGTCTCGGTTCAAGGTCCCGTTCTTTTGTTTGTCTTTCTCTCCTCAGGCTACACCCTGCATGTTTCACTGGTTCCTTCATCTGAGGCGCACACCTGAGACGTGTCTGCAATCAGCTTTAGCGCGTCACCGGGTAGACGGTCGGAAACAACGGATGGCGGAAAGTGTTGGAAATCGGGGCAGATTCGGAAGAAAGTTGGCTCCGGGAGATTATCGGGAGAGTTGACATGTATGCAGGTAATGCCTTTCGTCCATCCCAGCAGCCACCAGCTGTGTCCCGGCAGGCTGCCTTATGCGTTTCTAACACGCAGCATCAGTCTACAGTGGCCTTTCATCCTTGCTCCTGACTGCCAAGCCTGGTTCCATTCCTTGCTTCTGCTTTCTTAAAGGGGTTATGACATCAAAATGCACTTTTTTGAGTTTTTTGGGGTATATCATGATGTGTTGTGCACTGATGAGGCCGTGTGAACGTCCAAAGCGAGTATCAAAGTTCCCGTTTGTGGGCGGTCCGCTTTGTTTCATATTTAAAAAACGGTTAAATCGGAAAGCACCATTTTTTCCTACGTGGCATTTCATCTACGTATTTCATAGCGTCCAATAAAAGTGCACAGTGAAGTAAACAGTCCAACCCCCCCCAGCCCATACACCGGTAGCTGCGTTGCGCTAGCTTGTGCTGCTGCTCTTGAGAAGAGATGACTACGCAAACGGGGACCTGTTGTGTCCAAGGATGCTCAACCCATGCTGGAAGTTTACACTCACTCCCGAAGGATGAAAAAAACAAGAGAAGAGTGGCTGAAGTTCATTTATGGAGAAGTGCCACGCAGTTATAACCTCAATTTGAGAATATGTTCAGCTCACTTCACGGAGGACTGCTTCCATAACTTGGGTGAATTCAAGTTGGGATTGTCAAAGAAACTGATTTTAATTAAAAATTCTTTACCAACCCTGAAGGAGGCGACCACATCGTCAATACCCGTAAGTTTATTTATTTAATAAAATGCTGCCTTGCCTGATAAACGTCTGGTCACCCTAATTAAATAGCTGTAATGTAACATGCTAATACTGTATGTCTGAAGTAAAAAGAATTAAAAAATAGAAAATGAGAGAATTTCAGTTGCAATTTGCAATGTTGACCATGTACGTGTGGTGAAAATAAAAGACAAACATTGAATTTCGCCAACTTAATCAGATGTTTAAAATTCTGACATTTGGCTGAACACCTGGCTAACTGTTAAAGCTAGCAATAAAAAGCTAAATGATTCAAGTATTGACTGAGGCGCCACAATGACTGATATTGGAACAAAATATTGTGATGGGTTCATCCTTAGTTGTCAATATTTTGAAAAACCGAATGTTTAAGTGTATGTAAATGGGTAAAAAAGCACTATACAAGTATTCCCCATTTACCATTTAGATCCATTATACCATAAAATCGACTGCTATAGTTTGAGAAGTCTTCTGTCAAGAGGTAATGCACTGTGTACTGAGTACAGAAACACACATTTAGCATAGCATTACGTTTGGTTGAGTGGATATTCTTCTAAGGCTTAGGTTAGCATCAGACCATTTCGTTGCACTAAAGGTTGAATTCTAACATTTGAGCCTGGAGTGCACACTGCCTCACACTAAACCTCCATATGTAGCTCACTGTCAAACCTTGTCCATCTCCCAGAGAAGGAAACCAGTAACCAGTATCTTTGGATGGAGGGACACTCGTAGGCCTGTAGCCAGGTGCATAGAATGTTTTAGGCAGTGGGACAACCTGCATCTTAAAAGCAGTTCATCATTGGATGATGGATGTGTACCAAATTTTATGACTGAAAAAAATTCTAAATGATCCTGAAGTTCCCTAACAAAGACACTGATCCTGTTATGTTCTTGTTATTCATTGTATTTTTAATTTTTTTTTTACTGCTGGACCAAGAGTTTTCTAGAGTGATTGTTAATTAATTGGTACACTACACGTGGGTGGATACTGAAATAGCTTGTGAAAACGCTTCAGTTCCAACAGCCACATGAGCAGCTACTCGACTTGGATCTGATGCTGTTAATCAGAACTTCATAAAAAACTATCAAGCAAATCTATTGT
This sequence comes from Pachypanchax playfairii, assembly GCA_006937955.1. Taxonomy (NCBI): domain Eukaryota; kingdom Metazoa; phylum Chordata; class Actinopteri; order Cyprinodontiformes; family Aplocheilidae; genus Pachypanchax; species Pachypanchax playfairii. Next base: position 63,699 of record SSNP01000186.1, on the reverse strand, counting down.
TTCTTCCAAGAGTCACATTATCAGTAACTGATGCTGGAAGGAAATATTTGTACTTTCTTCTCAGACTGTAGTGCAAATTCCTCAATGACCCAAATGACCTCCTGCTGTCACAGAAAAGTTTGGCTTCTGTCCAGAGTGTGTTAAGGTTTGTTGTCTGTTAAATTTTTGCAGTTAGTAAATTTTGTAAGAAAGATGTGACTTGTCTCGGGATCATGTCAAATAAAAGTTATGACATGTTTGTCCATGTCATGTCAATGAAATGTTTGATCATCTCATCAGATTTAAGATTTTGTTCTTTGAATGTATTTAAGGCTGTATTCACACCTGATAGTCCGGTAGACTCGGTTCGATTGGGGACCAAAACTCCAACATTGTTGATTCTTTTAGCTGGTGTGCTTTGCCTTCACACTGCACTTTATTAAACGGACCAAAGCTTAGAAGCATATTTACATTCCCGTCTGTGGCCTGTGGTGGAGCTGTGGTGTTATTGCACTTCCTGGTGTATGTGTGTGTGGGGGGCTCCTTCTACAGTGAAACATAAACAAACATGTGGCAGCAGATTCTGGTGGTTTTGAATTTACCTTTTGTATTTGGCAAATGCACCAGATCAATATTCTGTAGCAATGGGCTTAAGATGAGCAGATAACGGGTCAGAGGACTTCACAACGCAGCTGAGATGGCTGCACAGTATAGTCCGCTTCCTGCTTTTGGTGCGGTCCCGGTCTGGTTGAATTCACACATGCAATCAAACCGCACCAGAGTTTGCTTCAATCAAACTGAGACCTACATTTTTAGGCGGACTAGAGTTCAGTTGTTTGGTCCAAATCAGAGTTCGGTTGCCCATTCACACCTCCCCAAACGAACAGGACTTTCTCGATAAGTGAACTCGAGTTCGATTCAAGCGGACTAAACAGGGCTGATGTGAATGCAGCCTTAAGCTTCATGTGTCATTTTACAATGAAACAATGAGTTATCAAGAATTTAGGAGTCAGTGGAGAAGTACATGTCAGTGTGTTATGGTCTTCATCATGGTTTGCTATGTTTTGTTCAAATTTTTGGTCCAATTAGAAAAAATGGATCAAAAATAACAGTCTCACCTTTGTGTATATCAGATTCTTTGACCATGAAAATATATATTTAGCACTGAGATTTAACATTGATATCATTATTAGTTCAATAATATTCACTGATATCACTTTTTTGGTAATTGTGGTTTTCCTTTGGACGTAACTCCACAGTCTTTGAAGGTACATCAATGCCATTAGCACACTTGTGATTCCACAGTGTCTTTACTATCTTTTGGTGTCTGTTGCAAGTCTATACCATGTTTTCTTGTAGTGATAAAAAAATCCAAAAGTTGTCTTTTTGTTCTGTTCTGGATTATCTGGAATTTTGTACTGAACCTATTAAGAACTCACCCTGAATTTCTTTTACTAAGCATTGGACCATTTATTATGGTGTTACAGACATATAAGTTAAAAACATATCACAATGATGAAGATTTTTTTTTTTAATTCCTGGATCCAGACGGTGATCTGGATTACCCCAAAAATCTTCTCACTTGATCCTTGGGCCATTTCCAACCTTTCTGGAAGATGTCATCAAAATCCATCGATATATATTTTTTTTGTTATCTTGCTAACAGACACAGTCAAACTAACAAACCCTGGCAAAAACATCACCTTCTGTTGGAGGTGATGAGTGGCTACGTTTACATGCGCCAAATTTCCCCAATCTGATTAAAATCTTGGTCGATCGGAATTCCCAAATCCCTGTTTACATGGACACTAACTGAAATGATCTGATCATGCCATGAGTACACATGCACCAAGCACTCAATCAGGTTAAATGAGTTGAGCATGCGCACAGCGAGTTGTCTTTCCGGGGGAAGAACAAAAAGTAAACAAACTCCGTCCTTTCTGCACGTCTTTCCCGCCCCATCGTGTGCTCGAGCTGACTCACTTTTTCCCCAATATGAACCTTCTGCAGGTGATTACCTTTATGTTTGGGTTTTTACTGGTCGCATTAACCAAGCTAGCGGCTGAATACATATTGCTACTGCTCCTCCACCACAGGAGAGGAGAGCAGGATGACAGGATGACTGCACCAGCAGACCACTTCTGTTTACTTCCCGCTATGTTTTCTACTTGGGTCTGCGAAAGCGGAAAGACGTCACGCTGAAGTTGTACGCATGCGCAAACGGCTCTTTTCACCCTTTCTTTCCGAATGGGTGTATACATGCACGTCTATCCGAATGAAGATCGGACAAAACCACCCCTCTCGATCGGAAGTAAATTTCTTTCGGATCAGGCTGCATCGGATCAAAACATTCTGATTGACATGTTTACATGACGTCTTTTTTATCCGATTGGGCGTTTATTCCGATTAAATGTGCCCATGTAAACGTAGCTAGTGTTTAAGGTGCCCTTTGTGAATTTAAGGTGTTGATTTAGAAGTTTTAAAAGACCATCCATTCAGAGTTACACTGAGTATAAGCATTAAGGCTTGATCCTCTTTCAATTCACTTCATCACACAAATGTGAATCTGTTTAATGTAAAAATCACGTATCTAACATATCGATCCCTGGTCTCACCTGTGTCATTCTGTCAGTGAAATCACAGTCTAAGCAGATCCTAATGTCCTTAGAGATCCTAAAAGCATTTGAATTTGATTAGAAACCATTTGGACTCTCCAAATGAATGCCATATATCCTTGGAGATAGTCTTGTAGTATCATGTTGTATTGTCATCTAAAAGGCCATGAAGGTAGAGGCGTTCAGGGACTCATCAGTACTTTGGTTTATTTAATTACAACTGATATAACACTGCAGGAAGAACAGCATGAGAAAGGAGTTTTGTTCCCGAGATTAGTGATTTGTCTTTCGAATTAATTGTATCTAATTCCCTTGATGTCTAATTTGATAATGCCTGCAGATTAAACGATGTGTTTTACTGAGAAGAATTTTGGCTCCATTGTTTTGACAAAGAAAGACGCATGGCCATTCCCTGTTTTTAGCACATAATCAGTAATGTGTAATTAGTTTAATCAATATTAGTGAAATAAATCTTCCCTGTGCTGTGCCTGTGGGCACCCCAAGCAATAACAAGGTTAGAAAAACAACATATACCGCTTAACTATTTCTTTGCTGATGCAGAAGGAAAAACACTCTCTCATTGTGCAGAAGTTCAAAAGACTCCTGTATTATTCATCTTTCTATTCTGCGAGAACAGATGTACGTTTTTTAATAATTTCTGTACTAGTCACACTGCTACCCTGCTTTCATCTTATCCTAAATAGGACAAAAGCTTGTTATATTTAAAAGCAGTTGTCATCACTGTGTGCTTCCTGTCAACTGAAAACAGTGGGAGTGATCTGAGTTGAGCATTGTCTCATCTGGTGTAGGCTGGTATCCTTCTGTTAGCAACCATGAACAAGCATACATTTCAGACCTCTTGCATCAACTGCATTTTATTCAAAACATCTCAGCAGAAATTATTTTGACCTCCGAATTCTGCTGTTGAAGCATCGATGATGTAGTTTGGGGGCATTTGGGCAAAAATGCAATGAAAAGCATCACAGTGAAAATCCCAGTGTCGTGGGACTCACGGTAAACACCCTGTGGAACCTAACAGCCATCAACACCACCAATTTTTGCAAAAAGAAATGCATGTAAGTTAACAAACCCTTTTCACAAGGAATAAAATTATTTACAAAAATAACTGACCAAGAGTATCACCAGAGCAACTAGAATGGTCATGTGTCAAGAACTAGACAGTGCCTGGAACAAATATTGCAGCAGTAATGAGGATAGTGTTGTCAGGTGTGACAGCTGTAACCTGAAAGAAAGTAGGTAGAGCATCAGCAGAGCAGACCGCCCCCTGCAGCACCTGAAATGAAAGAGAGAGACAGGAAGAAGGAGGGAGAGGAATGGATTGGAGAGAAAGGAAGAGGCCTCTCATACGGCAAGAAATCCAAACATTATCTTTTTAATCTCTTGGCAGGAATGTGTAAAAGAAAGAAACTGGCCAGAAGAAAGGACTTTAATTTTCAAAGATTTTTTTTTACTCGGAACCTCATTTTGTTTATGAAACCTTTGTCATTCAGGATGAAATGGACCCCTTGAGTACGTTTGAGCACTTTTGTTTTTCTTAAGTTCAGAAGTTTGAATTTGTCGATGTTAAATGGTGTGTACTTGTGTCGCGATGACTTACAAAGTGTTTTACACTACAATCGGTCATTTACCCATTCATGCAAACACTCATACATTTGATAAAAATAAATATTGTAGCCACATCTGGCATGGAGCACACGCTAACAGGAGGCTGCCATGCACAGGTGCCAAGGGGCTCTCCGACCACTTTCTCTACAGTACTGTTTAATAATCGGACAAGTGTTTGTTCCACTTACTCTCTTCACTTTCATCTTTGGTGAACTTGCTGTAATTTCAGCTAAACTGCAAAGACAACCACCTTTTGGCTTGTTCAAATATGGATGGTTTCAGATTGCTTTATGCCACTTGCTTTTTTATCAGATAAGAAGCGTGCGCATGCCCCCAGCGGGGCAGGAAACAATATTGCCTTGCTCTCATAGGCTAGTTTGTTAGCCAATCACAGTCCAGCAAATTCGCATAATGAATATTAATGAGCTGCAGCCTGAAGCCAAACGAATCTTAATGCAGACTGGGGATCTTTTTTGCGCATGCGTCGGCATCTCTGAGCCCTGTCAAAACCGGCTTAATAATTATTAAATAAAGGCACTCTGTTTTTATCTGGGTTGTTTTTGATTGGATCATGCACTACTTTTCTACCATGCCTACACTCACCTGTAGCCCGGGGTGTGATAGCTGCCTCAAATTCAGCCAGAAAGTTTTGGAGCTGGACTTGAGGATCTCTACGCGACCGCCACCAGCGCTCACATGACCGACACTGTCCCTTGCCAGTTCAGTAACGCTGTGGAGGGGGAATCCAGTGCTGGGCCTCATAACAGACTTAGGGGGCTGGACACTGGGGTTAGATCTGCAGAGGAGGAGGAGTGTTGGTTCCTGCAGGGGGCTAAGCCAGAAGTCCCCATCAGCTCCACTGCGGTCCTCCAGTGTACCTGGTCCACAGTCAGTCTGCAGTGGCTTCCCCCCTCTGATGGCCCTGAAGCCCCTCAGTTCCATAGGAGCGCCACCCAACCCCTCCCAGCAGCTGGACTCTGTGGAGTAATATTTTATAATCTAAAGACTGGGAACTGCTTTAGCATATTATGTGTGGAGGAGGAACACCATCTGAAGACAGGAGGTCATCGCAGGAGATCATCTTGCAGGAGGGAGGATGGAGGCTGAAGTATTAGGTGTCTCGGACTCTGACTTAAACCGGATGCCGGAATGTTTTGACTTGGGAAGTACTGACCCTGGGGTCACATCTGAGGCTGGAGATAAGTTCCTTGAATTGTTTATCTTTGATTGATGGAGACTTGCTGTGAGAGCTGTACTGTGGATTTCTGTGTGAATAAAAGGCAATGAGACAAAAGAGTCAGTGGGCAGAGGGGTTTCCTCTCTGTCTCAGACCAGACAAGAACGCCGACATGATTCTCTGTGTGTTGTGTGAATTTGTTCAATATTATAGGTGACCCGGGGATAAAAGAACGCGCAGTGCTGAAAAACGAAGCCTGTGTTTTTTGTGGGTAAGGAGTTCAGCACGACAACTCCCGCAGTCTTCCATGTCGAACTCCACTACACCCCGAACCCACGGAATGAGCGGCATCGACTCCACATCCCTGCAGTCCAGGGGAAACCAATCAGTTGCCCAACATCCAACAGGTCCTGGAAGGTGAAAGTCCAATTGCATAGTGTCAACATCCACCTGCAGACCAGCCACCCACCACTCTAATCACTGATGACTCCATAATCTGCCAGGTTAAGATGAGAGGAGCCATCACCCTGTGTTTTCCTGCATGGGGCCACTGTAAGGGATATTTCTGAACAAATCTTGGACCTCATCCAACGTAACTCAGTTTTGAGTAAAGTCGTAATTCACGCTGGAACCAACGACATCTGCAAACAGCAATCCGAGCTCCTGAAACTGGATTTTATTTACCTTTTTAATCTTTTACAGCACACACATCTGTTTTTATTCCTGCCCCCACCTCCACCGTCAGGAGAGGAACTGGCTGTTTTAGCAGGATTTTATCTCTGCACAATTGGCTTTCTTCTGCCACAGTGATGCACAATATTGGATTTATAGACAATTTTAACATTTTCAGGAGCCACCTGTTCGGGGTGGATGGGCTTCATCTAAATAGACAGGGCATTCGCATGCTGGCAATGAGTCTGGCCCACACCCCCCGTCTACCGCACCAGCACCAGTTGCCTCACCGCCCCTGCCCCCTCTGCCACAGCCTGATGTCCACCTGGTCCCTGCTCCTATGAACTCAACCATGATTTTAACAGTAACTCACATACTGGACTTGGACCACGCCCTACCTCACTCATACCTGTCATGATCAGCAGAGAGCAGACTCAACATCATAAACCCAACAAATGCAACCCCAATAACCTCAAACAGTTACCAAAAGTCCCACCTGCAGTTAATCATACAGTCACTCCATCCCCACTCACTATTAATATGGCACTTTTAAACGTTTGCTCTCTGCTGAATAAAACGTTTATTATTAACGACCTGATTTTAAACCATAACCTTCAGTGTTTATTTTTAACAGAAACATGGCTGAGTACAGATGCCCCTGTTGTTCTTTTAGAGGCCTCCCCACCAAATATTAACTTCACTCATTCCACGAGGTGTAGCAAAGAGTGAGGCGGAACTGCTTTTATAAGCTCATCAATGCTTTCTGCCAAACCTGTTTTATCTGATCATTTTAGCACTTTTGAATATACTGCATGTATTTGTAGCTCTCCTCAGATTTTATGTGTCACAGTATTCAGAGTTTTTGTCAATGCTGCACAATTCTAACCTGGCTCTGCCAAATCTAGTAAGTGAGGCCCCACCTATTGTCGAGTTGGGGACACACATACATGTGTCTGCTGCGGCGGCGGGGGAACGTTACGACAGTGAGCTTTCACAGGGGACCAGTAGGGGGAGAGCGAGCGCAAAACTTACTTAGTTCTGCTTTAATCAAAATCCAATCATTTGATTTTGAGTTAGCTTGATAACCTGGTGGAGATAATCATGCAGTGATGGTGAGGACTGGATGAATAACAAGTTAAAAAGGAGCCAAAATCCAAAGAAAACAGAGAAAAAACTTCTGAAAGCCTGAAAAACTATTAAGACAACTTTAAAAGATCACATGGACGCCTAGGAGACAAAATACAAAGAAACAAGGGATTACACATAACTTTTGAACAGCTTCAATGAGAAGATGAAATTCTGCAGCTTGTAACAAAAACAAAAAGGACCCACGCAAAAAACTGGAGGGAAACATGCCTGAGACTATAACTAGTACAGCAGATCTTTTTTTTTTTAATTCTATATATTTTTCTAATCTTCTAAATAGTTGTTTAAACTAGTAAGTTTTTTATTTTGTTTGTGAATAGCCAACTAAAAGCATTGTTTTCTTTATTTTGCCCCCCCCCCCCCCCCCCCCACACACACACACATCTAAGCAGTAAACCTGTATCTGTATTTACAGCGTGTCTTCTGCCTGCAGCTGCTGACTGTCTGAAACAAGCACCTGCCACAGAATGAGCACAAAGCTTTCAGTTTATAAAATCTAAACACAGATTCATGTAAAGTAGCTATAATTATAATCAGGTTGTCATGTCACTCTTTCCAGATTCTTCTGACACATTGAAGTGTGACTGCTTGAACATCTATAATTAGTTAACAGGTGGAATCAATTACCGTAAAGAGCTGCTGACCAACTGATAAAAAAGAAAAAACATCTCAGAAGTGAGATAGCCCAGTTCAAGACACTCAAATGAGAACAAGCCCTCAGGCATGTACATCTGAATATATGTGCCTCTCAAGATTTACAAAACCAGTGTTTTATCAATGCAAATTCAAGCTTTGTATTAAAAAATGCATTTAAAAACAGAAATTTTCCCTTTACAAAGAGATTATTTCAAGGATTCCAGTCAAATACTTGTTCAAACCTTGGAGGAGATGAGGTCTAAAGGGGAGGACAGAGAAGAGAGAAATGTAAAGTGTAAAAAAACAAAACAAAAGTGAAGCATTGATAAAATGAGACAAAAGCAGCACTAACTGGAGGGTAGATTAGGCAGGAGGTAGACAGTTTCATTGCTACCACCAGAAACAAATCCCCTAATAATAAGTGGACCCAATTTCATCTGAGCATCACAAAAAAAAAGACACTGCAGCTTAGGCATCAAAGTGTGAAAAATCCCTCTGTGCTTGGGAGCTGGATGCCAGTGGTCTTCCTCTTTGTGTTATGGTAGATTGTATCAATGATGGAGTGGTGGGGTATTTTGTTGGAAGGATTACCCTGGCTTTGTGAAAGAAGATATTCATTAACTCCTGTCGACATCTCACAAAGTGATCATAATCCCACAGAGGGGCAGCATGGACGGAGCAAGCGAACCGGAACAGAGGCGCTCTGCTGCTCAGCTGGCTCTGAGATGTGGCTTCTCTCATCTTCCATATTGAAAAATGGCAGAGGTTCTCTTACGGAAGAGTACTTTGAACAGCAAGCGGTAAATAAAATTGAAACCATGTGCTAAATCCTGTGAGAAACTGACATGTAGCACCATGAGCTTTTCACTTGGTTTCTGAGGGGCGTTTTAAAGCTCAAATGTGTGTTAAATCTCGTCACCATCAGTAAGAGTCTGAGTTCTGGTTCCCTGCACAAGTCACAGCCTGACTGAGTATAACTGACTGCTAAGCAAACAAGTCAAATCCCCAAGGACCTCAGTATGTCTGGTGGATCGGAACAGGTTTTCTTTTAACTCTGGAGTTTAGCAAAATAAAAACATGCAGGGAATTGCTTGTCTGCATTTTTTAAACAAAGAAGAGGTGTGTGAACTCCTTCAATCATTCTGTGCATTCATTTAAAAAAATTGCACAAGGAAACACTGAAAATGTTGCTTTATATGTCTGCCTTTAAGTTCAATCCTGCAAAAAAAAGAGTCAAACATTTGGAAGTGTTTATTACTGTTCAGGAACATCAGAAATTTTTGCAGAAAAGTACTTAACAAATATTTTCAAAGAAATGAAGGCAAATAGAAATGAGCAAACAAGAATTGCCAGTAAACTAAATAAAAAATGTAGCATTTTATCTACTGTTGTTGTTGTTTTCCATATTGCAAAAGTGTCCAGCTGGTTGAAATATAAAAGAATGACACATTCCATTTAAACACAACAGACTGGCGACTGTAACAGCCCCATGAGGCATTTTTTTTTTACTAAACAGTTATAAGGATACATAATCAAGACCATTAGTCCCAGTATGGATCAGATATTAGGACCTGAGGATTTATTTTTACAGTGATTGTGAATTAGTAAGCCAACAATCACCACCAACAACTGAGGGTGCCTTAGTTGCAGCTGTGTGTGTTGTTGGTCTTTGGCAATGTTTTTAAAGCAGAGTTTAAAAGAACATTACAAACATTCATATAGCAAGACACAGTTATGGAGGTCAAGACCCATATAATGAATTAGACTGGTTTGTCTTCATATGTTCAAGAAACCAGGTCTTAGCAGATAATAGCCACAGTTAAATAGTTTCATATTATTTCTCCATAGAAATGTAAAGTTTTAATATTTTAGGTACTGATAGGTCTGATGTTACTTGAGAAGCTGCATTATGGTAAGAAATACCCAGAAGCAGGAGCTATAAAAAGGAATGGTAAATGTAAATGTCCTGTATTTGTATAGCGCTTTTCTAGTCATTCAGACCACTCAAAGCGCTTTCACACTACAAGGTTTTGCATTCACCCATTCACACAACCCGATATGTAAGCCGGGGGGAGAGGGTAGGGGCTAACACTCACACAACCCGATACGCAGATCGGGGGGCAACATGGGGTTCAGTGTCTTGCCCAAGGACACTTCGACATGTGGCGGTGGAAGCCGGGATCGATCCACCAACCTTCAAATTGGAGGACGACCGCTCTAACCACTGAGCCACAGCCGCCCAGGACCCAATTAACATCAGAAGGACTTGGAAAAACCCCAGTGTGGTCAACAAGAAAAACATCAAACTATCTGAGATAGTTACAAAGAGTATGACATGGTCATCTACTATCCAAAAACATCTGCTGTTTTGTTATAGTGCTGAGTCTTTTTAAATGAAGGCAGGGATGAGAGTCAGTTCCTTCAAATCTGAAACCATGATTCTCAACTAGAAAATAGTTGGGAAGTTTCCTCTGAGTTGGAGTTGAGTCTTTACCTCACGTGAAGGATTTCCTGTATCTCTGCCTCTTGTTCACAAGCAGGATGAAGCTTGGGATGAACCTACAGACTGGGAATGCTTGTAGTAATGAGATTGACGCTCCAGTCAGTCAGAATAAAGAAGAACCTTGACCCTATGGTCATGAGATTCTGATCATGAGCTAATAAACAGATAAAAGTGGCCAAATGAGCTTCCTCCACAGAGTGGCCAGGCACAGCCATACAGATAGGATGAGGAGCTCCCTCCTCTAGGGAAGAGCTCAGAGAGGAGTGGACATTGCTTGAGATTAGGATGCCCCTTGTTTGTGCCTCCCATAGGGAGGAAACCCTGGGGCTAACCCAGAACTTCCTAGAAAAATCATATATACTTTCTGGCCTGGGACAATCTTAATAGCACCATTGGTAACACTTGACTTGGTGCTTTTGTGAATAGTAAAGGAATTATGCTACTTTTTACTCAGAAAATGTGGTACCAAACCAAGTTTGTACTCATCTTGTAAACCCATCCTCTAGTGACCAAATAACCGCTTTGTAATCTTTAAGTCTCTGTGAAGTATTGATATTTATAATTAGTTTCTGCACGAGCACAATGTTATAACCTGGCTCTGCCAGACCCATGTGTAGCCCCACCTGGCCACTCGGTGCTACACATACATCTGGGATTTCTCCATGTAAAAGTGTCTGAAAAAGTTGAGGGACATCTAGTATAATATTTGCAGCTGATTGGAGGACTCGCCAGCAAGTGTCTGCCTTTCATGATATATCTTTAGCCAACCACAGTAAATCAAGCTCTTGCAAATCCAGTCAGGAGTAAAACACACACATCGTTACCATCATGAAATGCACAAAGTTCTTACCTTTGCTCATTTTTCAACCAGGAAATCCTCTCTAGTTCTCTTCAAACACATTCAATAGCTGCTTTTACGTATATCCGCCAGTGCAGACATGTTTGATTTGCTTTTCCTGCCTGGGCACTTGCTGCCAATCATACCTGAACACCCGCACCAAAGCAAAATGCAACCATGATTGGTCTGAAAAAGTTTTTGACAGAGGAAGACAGTTTTAGTTGGAGCGGTACAAGATGGATTTTCGTGGGTTTGGAAAACTCCAAATCTCGCGAGAATCCATCTTGCAGTGCAAGGTTAGCAATGTTAGGGCTGCAACTGATTTTATCTGTGATATCTATATCTTTAAGAAGTCTCCTTCCAAAGACTGAATCTGTGACTATTGTGTGCTGAAATTGGGGAAAATTATTCAACTGTTTTTCTTTATATGAATAAGATGAGTAGAATAGCATAAAAGCTCTAACATGCGGTCAGAGTTCTGTCTCCCTCACCTACTGCTCTCTCAACAGGCTATGTGCAGTGACCACGATACCTTGATGAAATATGCATCAGCTGTCTCCACTCCTGCTGTTTTTCGTTCCTTCCATCTTCCACTCACAACCAAGCAGAAAAGTATACCAACACCATGCTGATGAAGATGTCAGGAGGGATAGGCGGCCATGCAAGAGTGCACAGGGAATATCTGACCACACTGACATCTCACATTCTCATTATTTTTTGTTTATGCATGAATAAGAAATGCATAGTTTAGAATCCGTGAAATCAGTTTGATTTATTTGCCTGAGAATTTGTTTATTTTTTTCAAATCCTATTTTTGTTTTTATTTTCAAAATTGTGTTTTTTAATGAAGCTGTTTTTTTTTACTTAAAAACTGTCATGTTGTGGATGAAAATAATCAACAACTCCAAATACAAAAATTATAAATGTAATGACTGCCAATCAAACTTTCAATTTATCTGAACACTACAAAGTTAAGTTCTTATCTAACACAATTCCAACAAAAATGTAATTTAAAAAAATCCATTAGGTTTTAGAATCTACTTCCACCTGCGTAATGTTGCTAAAATTAGGAGCATTTTGAATCAAAGAGATGCAGAAACTTTAGTTCATGCATTTATTACTTCTAGACTTGATTAATTCTTTATTATCAGGATGTTCTAATAGTGCTGTTAAAGGCCTCCAGCTGATCCAAAATACTGCTGCCAGAGTTCTGATGAGAGTTAGAAGGAGAGACCATATTTCTCCTGTTTTAGCATCACTTCATTGGCTCCCTGTAAGGTCTAGAATAAAGTTGAAGGTTTTACTTTTGACGTATAAGGCCTTGAACGACCAAGCTCCAGCTTATATTAAAGATCTTATTGTTCCATATGCTCCTAACAGAGCACTTTGCTCTCAGACTGCAGGTCTGCTTGTAGTTCCTAGAATTTCTAAAAGTAGAATGGGAGGAAGAGCTTTTAGTTATCAGGCTCCTCTCCTGTGAACCAGCTGCCACTTTTTATCTGTGAGGCAGACACCTTGTTTAGTTTTAAGAATAGACTTAAAACTTTCCTTTTTACACAATCCTATAGTCAGGGTTAGCTTGGGTTCTCCTGAGCTTTCCCTTTAGTTATGCTGCTATAGGTTTAGACTGCCGGAGGACATACTGACCACATTTCTTCACTCTTCTGTCTTTCTTTACTCTGGCTGCCTCTGAGGAGGGTGTATCTCACATAAACAAACAATGAAATATTCCCACTAAAGCCATCAAATTGTTATTGCTTTGATTGTTACTGCTGCCATTAACTGTTTCTCTGTTTATCTTTCTATAGACATGACGACTGGCCAAAATCCATCTGTGTTTGTCTGTGTCTCTTTCCTGTCAGCTCAGACCCCAGTCGGCTAAGGCAGAAGGCCGCCCATCCTGAGCCGGGTTCTGCTAGAGGTTTCTTCCTGTTAAAAGGGAGTTGTTCCTTTCCACTGTCGCCAATTGTGCTTGCCCAGGATGGGGGATTGTGCTGAAATAACAATTCAGCCCAATCGACTGGTTCCTTAGATAGAAAATGTTTTATTATTAATTGGTTGATTTTTCTGTGAAGTGCCTTGAAATGACTTTGTCATGAACTGGCGCTTTATAAATAAATAAACTTGAAACTTGAATCTTTAATCAGGAAAATTTAATATTAATTTAATAAGCAGAAGCTTAACAAGAAGTTATGCCAAAATCAAAACTGCAACTGAAAACAAATGTCTTAGAGTTATTGTTGATAATGGATGTAACTGGAAATCCCATGAATAATGTTAAATCCTAAATTTTAAAATGTATCGCAATTCTGTATTCCTAAAATGTCCTCTCTCTGATAATTTTTTTTTATTTACAGTACCAATAGTTCTATATGTGACATATTGTCTTAAGGTATATTTATGTTTTTATGCATTCTGAAATTTAGTGACTTAGTTGATTCTACTACAGACATGTACGAAAGCAAAAACAAAATATAGGCTACCTTAACACGTCCAAAATCTGTTCAAAATGAAAGAATCCAGTTATAACTTTAGAGGAACTTTATTATTTGACAACTAAAAACTTGAATTACAATAAAAAATCAACTTGTGTCTGTTAAATATTTAGAACAACTGCCCTAATAATATAAATTATGTTGCACTCTAGTCAGCTTTATACTGAAATAAAATATTTGGTACATTATGAAAAGTTCTGTTAAGATTTTGTTCCATTATTCTTGGATTTTGTACCGTGCTTCTTTTTTTTATATTGTAGTGATTAAAAACAATCTAAGTTCACAGATTATTTTCAAATATCGTTAGTGTAATTGTCTGAGGTAAAAGAAGTGGGTGTGCATTGTAAGATTTTGCTTTAACCTACACACTGTTGGTTACGTAGGCCCAAAGAAAAAATCATTTTTTTTTGTTTGTTTGTTTTTCTTGTAACAAAATAAACTTCCATCCATCCATCCATCCATCCAGCCATCCATCCATCCACGTATCCATCCGTGACACTTCTACTTTTCATTTTATTTGTTATCTAATTTGATAATAAAGCTGATGGTTATGAAGGCCAACAGAAAAAAATCAGTTTGTTTGTTTTTCTTGTAACGAAATAAACTTCCATCCATCCATCCAAACTGCAAAACTTTCTTCAAAACTGCCATTTGTGTAATCTTTGACAAAAAATGCTCATTTTAATTGTGGTTGTTTTGTCAAAACAACAACAAAAGACCAAAGAAAAAAAACATGTTTCCCTAACTCCATCAGCCTGATTCATTTAATCTCCACAGAGAAAATGACATGTATGGATGAACTACTAGAGCTTGTAGTGATAATCTCTTTTGTCACCTGTGACATTAAATTCTTAGAGTACAATCCTTTCTGCTGGATTGGGTATCAAACAAAGTGAAAAATCAGTAGGCAGAAGGCTACAGAGATAAAGTTTATTGACACATTTTACTGTACGGTTATACTACAGTTTAAAATTGCCTAATAGCAAAGGTTTTGGTAGCAAAAAAAAAAGAAACAACAAAAACAAAACATTTATTTGTTAATTGACTTGTCATTTATCTGTCACAGTGTCATGCTACCTTGCACTATGATTTTGCCTGTAATGAATATCACCTACACTCCACATGCTGTCAGTGCCTGCACCTGCACCCCTCCACCCCCTTATAAGGGGAGTAAGAACTGTCTATAATTGCCAGTTAGTATATTATTAAAAGGCTTAGTCTCCTCTACATGGTCAGTGTCTCCCTCCTTCTCAGGCACGATGCACGGTTGCCGGTCCGAGTACTGCTGAGATCCTAACGACGAGCGGTGGGAGATCAGAGGTGCCAGGGCCTCCGCCAGTGGCAGACACACTCTGGTGGTGGCAAGCCATGGTTTTTTTTGCGTCCATCTTCAGATCGGACCATTTTTTTTACATCCGCCACACATCTCTCTGAAGAACTCACAGCATTGACGGATTCAGCAACACTGTGCCACTCCATGGATTTTCTCTTATTTGTTATACCACTGCTGTGACCTCCAAAAAGCACTTCCTTTTGTTTTTCCACCTCACCCACAAGAACCTAAGTTTCTGCTTTGGTGAAGCTTCCTTGATCTTCCTTGATCTGCAGTCGCCATCGTTATTGGTTGAATGCTGCAACGAGCCGGCTTATGTATATGCATGAGATCCACAAGGCATTTTGCATTGACCATTTACGGCAGAAAGTGGGCGTGTTGAGGGCGGGATGTGATCCAGAAACACCTGAGCACATTTCTTGGTAAAGTGGGATTTATAAAGCGGAGATTGCGTGCAGCTGTGGGTACGCCATGTTTTATAGGTCACAAACTTACTTGGCGTAAGCAGATTTTTTTTTTTTGCTGAGCTTAAGTATGCTTTTAGTAAGGATTCTATGCAAAGTTTTATAAATGAGACCCCTGCTGTTTATCCCAGTATCTAACCTGTCCTCCCCTCATCACAGACTCCTTGTGAAGACAACTTTTCCTCTCCACTTTGATCACCCTCTTTGGATAAACTGGTCCTTGACTTTTTTGTAACTCATTTTATAACTAAATTTTTACATGATAAAAAGCAAATACAACATATTTACATAAAGAGGTCATTTCATACACATTTCACGACTTTGTGGTTATGTCTTAAGTATTAACCAGTAAGATGAAACATTTTATATCTAAGCAACGTTAGGAAACACTGATTAACAGACCTTTCAATCTGTCTGCGTTAAAATTCGGGTGGTTCCGGCTCCTTCCGTCAGGCTGCTTTGACTGCTTCGTCACAAACTAGCCTATGAGAGCAAAGAATACTGTTTCCTGTCCCGCTGTGCATGGCAACGTCAGACATCATGTTTTTTCTGTTTGCTATGTTATGCTACAGCTTTTAGCCAGCAGCATGCTAGGCGTGGTTTCTACTGCTACTAACGAACAAAGGAGTTGTGACGAAACAGATACATTGTGGAGCACACCGCATCCTGACAAGAAAGTGTCAGTGTTAGCCAGCAGCATGCTAGGCGTGGTCTCAACGTGGGAGCTGCCAAATCCTAACGTGCAAAGGAGGTGTGATGAAACATGTACCGGCCGTTCAAACTCGGGAGAACTCGGGTGTTATCGCCACCTGCGTAGTTTGAGAGATAAAAACTGAAAGAGAAGTTGTTGACCTGTTTTCACACCCACTATGAAGGTAAGAACACCTGTGGAGCTAAAATATTCAACAGAAACCTCAGAAAAAACATTTTTAATGGAAGGGCCTCTTTAACATATCATTAGCCATATGTTGACTGTACAATACTGAGTTTATGGAAAAATGCTTTTTTACAAATATTAAAAAACGGTCAACATGATGACAATGATGTCACACGATCACTGCAGCACAGGCTGCTGTTGATGCCATGGCTGATTGCTGGTTTGAAAACTTTATTGTACCAACAATAAAAGAGAAAATGTCCTGTCATCTTTTATCTGTTATATGATCACCTGAGAAGAGCATCTGAAAACTAACTGATTTGTCCTGATCTCAGACATCTGGGCAAGTTTCAGTCATAACTGTACTGCAAGTTTTAACCCATGATGATTTTCCTAGAGGTGTTTAGGAAAAAAAAAAAACATTGTAAACATTTGCGAGTTTGAGCTGTCACACTGACTCCACCCTCATGAAGCTTCTTGTCAGCTGTGACACACCACGTGGTCTGACTTACAGCCCAATGTAATGAAGTGTTGCCACACGCTTTGGAGGAAGGACCACTGCTCTGCTCAACAAGTTTCTTTTCTTAGCCAACAAAAACAGTTCCTGAAGGTTGAAACCGCCATAACTACAGAGCAGTTCAAATACTAACTACCACAACTCCCACTCTCTTTCTTCTTCTCTTACACATGCGCTTCCTTTACCTGCCAGTCAGGATCTGCATACTTCGAAGGACCCAGTCTACCCGGTCGACGTGGGCCGCGTACTTCTTCAACCAGGTAGACCGGATAATAATGGCAGTGAATTGGGACAGGTCTAGCCTTCAGATGAACTCCCACCCCCACCCCCGCAAATGTGTTGTCACTAAGCGACCGTGATAACTCTGGCCTGAACAGTTAGAAGTGTTTAAAAAATGTTTGAAGAAACAGTCTTTTCTTTTTTATGAGAAAAATAAGGCTCTTCTGTCTTTTTATAATTTCATGTTTACCTTGAATATTTGTTCATAGCTCAGAAATAATGTAGCAGGTTTATATATGTTTCATAAAAAGTTGTAAATAAAGGTGTTAAAGTGATTTTACACATTTATTTTTGATAATGTACGACATTTTCTTCTTTTGGCCCGAAAAGATATAAAACTCCAGTCGCAATAAAAAAAATTTTTTAAAATGAATGGAGCTGCTTACGGGACCTGCCATACGAGCCGAGACCGCAATACAAGCACTTTTACTGTAACATTTCAGACTAAAATAACTTTCAAATATTTTATATAAATGACCAAAGCCCTAAATCTAAAAGTTTTAAGCTTGTAAATCCAGTCATCTCCGGGTGCAGCTCTCGCTTCACTGTCCGCCATTACTCATAAAAAATCTCCTGTTTGACCTGCAATGCATGCTGGGATATGTCGGCTGGCGAAGGATACACCGGACCCAGCCTTCAAATCGGGGAAAAACAGGCTGGATTCATCGGCCGCATTCGAAGGAGTCTTCGAATTGGGACAGGCCTGTTATAACCCCCGTGTGTAGCACAGTTGGTCATATTGTTTTGATTTGTGTTCACCTGATTGCCATATTCTGCCCCTGTTTTCTTTGTTGTTCCATATTGAGTGACCTCACCTAAAACCCTGAAGCAAGATGGCGGCTTCCGTGCGTTTGTCCTGTCACCATGGAAACAACACAAAGTTCCGGCAGCCTCATCACTTGAAGATCCTTCCGCGCTTTACAAGGTGGAACCAATGGGGCTGATTTATTACCTACAACCGGAACCCAAGATAAAAGGCTGGATGGACCATAGCTAGAGGAGCTACTTGTAAGCAAGTAGACTCCAGGGTTGGCTTGGTGGAGCTTGTAAAGCTTATTGAGGAACATTTATTAGTAAACTGAGCTCAGCTCTTTTGAATTTTACCTCAGGGGTAACAGACTGTGGTAGCGTCTGTGTTTGTTTGTAAAAGGGACTTTATATTCCTCCAGTTGCTACGTTCTGGATGTTGATAGTTTGTTCTGTTTTGAGGGATAAAACCTTTGAATACATTTGTGTTGAATTTGGTTAAGTTTAACTGTTTCACTGCATTATTTTGCTGGGCTGTGTTAAGTGGTTTTGTTAGAGCGCCCAGCCCCTGACTTATTTGTTATTTTTTTATTTTTCTTACTAAATAAAATGATAGATTTGTTTCCCACAAGTTTTCTCACTCTTATTGTTTTTCCTCTCCTCCCCCTTCTTTTAGAAGGAGAAAAGGAAGCGTAACAAGGCCTAGTTCTGGCGCCGTGATGTAAACGGCCGACAAATCCAGCTTTAGAAGTATGCAGACCCTGAATTTGGACACAGTCTCACTCTCACCCTCAGACATCAGTATCAACACCATCAGCTACGGTGATTGTCAGGGCATGAAGAGATAACGTTAGTGGCTCAGGGGTTAGAGCGGTCGTCTTTCACAAGTCGAAGTGTCCTTGGGCAAGACACTGAACCCCATGTAGACCCCCCTTTACATATCGGGTTGTATGAATGGGTGAATGTAAAACTTGTAGTGTTAAAGCACAGTGAGTGGTCTGAATGACTAGAAAAGGGCTAAGCAAATACAGAACATTTACCATTAGAACAAAAATACTCCTCTATATTCACCAATCTCCAACACAGATAGGAAAAAACTAATACTAATAACTAATACTGGAAAAAACATTTGAAAAAAGGAACTGAGACTGACAAAGAAAACTTACAAACATGGGCTCAGGCAGAGGCGTGGTCATCAGAAACAGGTTTGGTACATAGAGGGAGATAATTTAACTGACTGAAACAGTGGCACAAGCTTGTGGGACCAAGTAGTATAATCTACCAATCTGCTAGTGTTCTTGGTTCCTGATGACCTACCAGTTCTCTTCAGCTGGGTGGCAGGCAGAGGGTCTGGAAGTTGGGCACAGTCACAGATGAAGACCTTCTGGTGGGCAGCTGGGAAACCGCCCAAGCAGTTGAAGAACTCCACCGTGGGACCCTGGAGACAGACGAGGTGGTCCAACAGAGCCCTATGGAGGACTCTCTAGAGGACCCACTGGAGGATGGCAGCAGACAGGACCAAAGACATGAGAGGCACCATCATGGGCAGACCTCTCCATGGCAGGAACTAGGAGTGAAGAGGCTCTTATACAAATCCTCTGTAAACTACTGAAGGCTTTTTCTCAGATGGAAAAAAAACTTCCTCTCAAGACCATAACACAAATCTGTCCATTTTATAGAGCTTATTTATTTTGTCTGTTTTTATTTGCCCAGTTGTCCACTATTTGTCTCATTGACTACGTTTACATGCAGCCAATATTCGGGTTATGATCGGGTTAAAGTCAGTATTCGGGTTTCTGAAATGTTCAGAATAACCAGTTTACATGCATAAGTACAGAGAGTTATCCCTGTATGTTGGGGTAGCGTGATGACGTACGGACTACTTCAAGACGCAATATGCATCATTTCCAATTCTTCTTTCTGAAACCAAAAACAACAACAGCAAAAGACCAAGAGTTCTTGTGAATAGAGCATGCGCAGAACACACATTTTGATGGGGTTATGCCGACTAAATATTCGGGTTAGAAAAGGGTTACCCCAGGGCTAAAATCCGGGTTTTTAAAAACCCGGTTATGAGCATATTTGGGTTTTTGCCGGTGTTTACATGGCCGTGCAGAACTGGGTTATTGTGAATATTCAGGTTTTAAAAGGGTTATTGGCTGCATGTAAACGCAGTCATTGTCTTTTTGACATCATGTGTTTGTTTGCACTTTTTGAGATGTCAGTTTGCACCTGGAGTCCTGATGGAATGACATTTTGTTCTACTGCAGAAGAGATGGATTTGAATTTAAATGGAAACAAAAAAACATGCACAAAACTCTCTCTTTCTTATATGATTGGCTGAAGTAAGTTTTCAAACATCTTTAAGGACTTTCATCGTAGTTACATATTTCCATAGTATATAATTTTCATTAGCAGACATGGAAATATAAAGTAATTGCACCCTCAAGAAGAACAAAGACCTGCCAATCATCTTTAGAAATCTTCCTGAATAAAACGTGAAGTCACTTCAGTGTCTCGTCTTACACAAATCGGTTTAATTGATTCACTATTCATCTCCTGCCTCAGTGATTAGGCCTATTAAAGCGCTTTTAATGGGACAATCTTATCCCAGTGATTGATATTTGGGGAAAAGAAAGTACAGCTCCTTGGGGGATGGACTGCACTAGAGTTTCCCAAAAAAAACCCAAGCAATTAAAAAAATGTCTTGGCTAGACTTAAAACAGAGCAAAGGGAACATGAAAAAGTGGGTCCATTAGAGAAGGCGGATTTAAATGACTTAATCAATACTTTGAAAAGCATTTAGAAATTTGCATAAGTAATTACGTGGTTGACAGATGTGTATGCGTTGTGTTTTGTTTATGTAACATGTTACTAATTATCTAATGCTCATATCTAATGATTTAGATGAGCAGGATTGCAAATGCTGCTGTCTTCAATTTCCAGTCAAGTTTGGACAAACATAAATGAGTCAAAATGTTTCATTTGGATACAAAATACCTACAAAAACAAATGTTTTTGCAGATATTTTTCATCAACCTTTTTTAGCCTGGAGAATTAAAGCAACATAAGAATGTTTTGAAATGCTGGAAACAGCTCCAGCTTCAGGCTATGGAGGCAGAAAAACCTTTAGTTCTCTATACCTGTAGATGAGGCCTGTGGCGTGTTTAGTGGAGAGACACTCATAGATATAAAGAGTGTATGTACCTGTTCACATAGTCACATGCTTACTGTAATCAAAGTCAATACTCATGCATTGAGCTCATGCAAATTGGGCTAACAGTGAAATTATTTCTGCTAAATTGCTGCTGTAACATCATTTTGCTGAAACAAAAATTGTCTATATAATTCAGACACCAAAATCAAATCGGATCTCATCACTTTTAAACAGTCTAACACTTTGATCTGACAAACAATAGCATTAATGTGGCTTTAAACTTGAAATAAATAATGAATGTGAGTGGCATAATGCATTTCTTTCTATGTGAAACATCAATGCATCACCTAAACAACGTGGCAGTTCCTGCTGCAGATGTGTGGACCAAAATCCACCACTTACTGACCATTTATAAAACATCCTCGTACTGAGATGCATCTGTTCTAACATTTACCTGCAGAGGGATTTAAAAATGCTTGATTTCTTTTGAAGTATTAACAGAGAAAAATACATGTTGGATGAAGCACTGTCACACTGAATTACTAAATCCTTATACACTGACTTTTTAAAAGGTGGGGCTACAAGAGTGAGGAATGATGCCAGTTAGCATTGGTGCAGCACGTTATCTGTCAAAATATTTGAGGAAATTTCTTTTTGATGTACAATTCATTAAATTCATGGAATAATCTACATGTAAGCAGCACTTCTCACCGTGAGAGGGGCCTGAGCAATTCCCCCAGTGTCAGACATAGGTGGGAAGCCTTTCGCGATGCAGTGTCATGTTCCAACTGAGTGGGTGGATTAAAGGAGAGAGCAAAGAGAACCCCCTGATAAATCTGCATGTTTATTTCACAACTCCTCCAGTGTCCATACAGCTTGCTTTTTTTTCTTCATGTATTTTAGTGCGTTCCTGACCTCTGAGGTGAGGCTAAAAGCATGTGGAAATATCAGGTATAAATCATTCTCCTGCTTGTTTTTACCTCTGTATATTTCTGATATCTGTCTTCATCTCCTGTTTTCTCACCTCCTGACAAGATTTCTTTTTATTGATTTATTTCTCCTTGTTTCTCACTCCTTTGCTTTCAGTCTTATGTCTAGCCCTTGCTTTTGTTATGTAATCTCTGTTCCTTTTTTATATCTGTACTGTATCTGCTCATTGTTTGTTTTTTGTTTAATTCATATTTTTTGTTTGTTTTTATATTGCCATGGCAATCTGATGCAGATGTCTTGACAATAAGTTTGAAGTTTATTAAATTATTCTTCAAAATTGATGTACTGCACAAATGATTCAATTTACAGTTACTGATAACAGATCAGAGAATGTATTTTAATCAGAACAGTGTCCCTGTCCTCAGTTGCTCCCTGCTCTTTGCATAATTTACATTTCACGCAATGAGTAGTTTGTTTGAGAGGAAACACCTGCACATATGCAGTTGTGTCTACTACATGGTTAAATAACTGCCTGAAAAACATTGTGTATCTCATCTGCTTTTACATTCTACTTATTCCAACAACAGAACCCATCAGATATGGGGTTATTCTGCCAAGCAAATCTCTCACAATGTTGAAAAACTGAAGACCCACCAACTCCAGCCTTTTGACTTTCACTCCTCTGTCTCCCGGCAGCCTGTTGCCATGGTTACCTTAGCTCAGATGCAAGCCAATGCAGCAGCAGTTTAATCTCTGATACAACTCGCCTTCCTAAACACCAACATATTTGTGTCATCACTTTGATGCTTTCTCTAACCGTCACTTTACTGGACATTTCAGGTGGATGATGTGTTGAAAAATCACACGTTTAAATTCTTGTGTGCACTGTACAGAGTGAGTTCTGTAAAAAAAAACAAAAAAAACAAAGGCTCACAGGTTAAATGAGAGAAATTACTTAATCAAGCAGTTGCCCTTGGCAGAATAATAGTGCCTTTGAGCACTAATGTCTTGGAGCAGTCTGTTTTTACATGTTTCAAATTGTGCAATCAGGGAGTCAGGTTAGATGAAGTCTAAATGAATGTGTCCTTGGAGGATAGATTGAGATTTCAGGTGGGAAAGTAGGAATGGGGAGGAAGAACTGAGAACAATTTTAGAAGATGCAACACAGAAAACAGCAAGGAAGCTGTGATGAAAGCAAGAAATGCCAAAAAGTAGTTGATGATTTAATACAGGATCCTGGGGACTGAGTTGTCTGAAGCATGAACCACTGGTAGGACCTCCCTGTGTGCAGACTTAAAGCCATTCAGAGACGTTGATGAAGGGTGACCACATAAAACAGGGTACCTCTCACTGGTCCAGGGGCTCTGTCAGGCTCCAAAAAGGCTACAAAAGGCTATCCACCAAACAGCAGAACCACCTGAAGGAGCATGATTTGGAGGAAAAGTCCACAACATCAAAAACCTTCAGCATCTCACGGTAAATCTCAGATCCCAATCAATTGAACCAGAAAGCCACTCAAGCTAAGTTCTGCTGAAATGTGCGTACTGTTAAAGGGGTTAAGAGGTGCCCTGTGATGGACCAGCAACCTGTCCAAGGTGTCCATTCTCACCCAATGACAGCTGGAGATAGGCACCAGCTCCCTGTGACCCTGAACAGGAAAATGCAGGTTTAGAAAACTGATGGGTTAAAAGGTTTGTTAGACTGACCTCAAAAGGTGGTGTGGATGGAGTGCTACTACATTAGTCAAAGTTGCAGTTGAGGACACACATGGTCTGTTGCTCGATTTACAGTGATGTTACCTCGCCTGCGGAAACCATTTATCTAAGAAGTATTCTACAAGACAAATATAACAATAAAACCTACTGTCCTTGAACATAATTAAGGAAATGTGACAAGGACATGTGAAACCAATTGATAATTTCGACAGAAAATGAAAGTGAAACTTAACAGCATCTTCTTAATTGCAAGCAGATTCTCTCCCTGTGAGAACATTTGTTGAAGAACAGGATTTTATTCAGACAAGTTTTTTTGAAGCCTGTGAAGAAAGTGCTTCATTAGAACATTAACTATTCAATTGATAAGATGGCTGATGAAGAAGATGAGAGAAGTAAATATATGACAATGGAACAGCGAAGTTTGTGCAAGCTGACAGAGAAGAGATTGGAGGACAGATTGCAAAGTTACATTGCATTAAGGAGATGGCTTTTGGGAACTCTTACTGGCCAATAGAGGGCGCTGCCCTCCCTATCAAAAACATGATGTGGCGACAAATAAGACATATTTCTTTTTTTTAATTACATGTATTTATATTTAAAAACACACATGTGTATTTATACACTGAGAAGATTGTATAAATGATTTCTGAAAGACAGAAATTGCTTTGTAAAACATGATTTCCTCCTGCTTCTTCACTTCTCATATATCTAGTTCAGCTCTGGGGCGCTGGAGAAATCGCCCTCAGGAGGCGGACTCTTAGATCAAATTAGCCAATAGCAGATCTGCATTGCCAAACGGAAGAACTTAATTTAGCCAATAAATGCAGAGAAAGTAACTCCACGAAGGGGGATTTTTCTAGAGTTTCAAAGCACGTTAAATACTGCGAGATTATCTGCCGTCAAACAGCCGGTAAATGAGAAAGGACAGCAGTCTGTGAGAGGCTTCTCTTGAAGCTAACTGGATGTAGCTATTCTAACTCGTTTTTTTGTTTAAAGAGGCTCTTCCATTAAAAGCGGTTTTTCTGAGATTTCTGTTGAATATTTTAGCTCCACAGGTGTTCTTACCTTCTTAGTGGGTGTGAAAACAGGTCAACAACTTCTCTTTCAGTTTTTATCTCTCAACCTACGCAGGTGGCGATAACACCCGAGTTCTCCCGAGTTTGAACGGCCGGTACATGTTTCATCACACCTCCTTTGCACGTTAGGATTTGGCAGCTCCCACGTTGAGACCACGCCTAGCATGCTGCTGGCTAACACCGACACTTTCTTGTCAGGATGCGGTGTGCTCCACAATGTTTCTAGTGCGTATGTGGGCCAGATTATATCCATGTTCCCCCTCAGTAGTTGGGTTGAGCACAGGTGGTAGAAGGAAGGAGTGAAGGGGGTCTGCGCCATGACTTTAGAAACAGATCAGGAGCTGGTTTAAATCCATAAATGTGCGGAATGATATTTACAGGGCACGCACCCAAGAGCCATCCATGTCCATATTCACCATGTCTCAACCTCGTAAATATAAAATCACACCGCGCCTGGAACGCCCACTTATTTACATGTTCTCCTCCCAATATTTAGCGTCTTCTGACAGAAATGCCCACATTGCATATTCATCCAGGTTAAAAGCGCTAAAAGGATTTTGTGTTTCTTGCTGCAGGTTTAACAGGCGCAGTTTAACAGAATCAGAAAAAAAACGTTATTTATCCCCGAGGGGCAATTAATTGGAGACATGTTTTCACTCTCACTCCCCGAGGCAGCCACTTGGGCAGCGCCAATGAGAGTATACGATACACATACTGTACATACATATACATACATACATATATATATGTATAAACGTATATGCAGAAACCAGAAGTAAACAGACATGAGGGTAGATAGGTCAAAAAAAATTCCTCTCATGCAGCGCCCACTGGGTGGCACTGTTTGAGATTGAAAAAAAAAGGCTTAACGGGGGACAATTAACAAGACATGTCGAGAACTTTTGTAGGGATGTGAAGTGTGATCAGTGTGTGTATGCATGCGGATAAGAGTCAAGGACACCATCTCTGGCCCAGAGCTGATGTTATGTCTGTCCTCAGTCTGTTGATGTCCAGTGGACAGGGGAAGGGAGGGGCTGTGCACCTCAGCACTCGCTGCTCCAGGGGAATTTAGTGCATTGGCCTTGAGACCAGCCGAAACAAAAATAAAAGGGATTAGATCGAAGCTGAAGAATTTCAGCAGCTCCTGTTGTCCATATGGTACACTTTTGTGGAAAGGTCCAAAACAGCCGAATTTTTGCCAAATTGCTTAGTAATACCGCCAATAATCAATCAATCACTTCTCCACATGGAGCCGAAACTGCAACTTCTCCAAGGTGGCGCCACTCCGTGTTTAGATCCAGCAGCGCAGCCAGCATACGATTCAGCTCCAGCACCCCGTTTGCCAGCTTGCTGTCTCGAACCTTGCATTCCCTGTCCCGTTCGAGACTGACAGCCAGCTGCTTGTGGTACTGCTCCGAGACCGCATCCAGTTTGCAATCCAGATCTCCTAATCTTTTAGTCCAAGTGTTGCCAGTAGCAGCCCATCCAATCCATAACTTTAGAATTTGTTGATACATCAGGTAACCACCAACTCCAATCAGCAGGTACCCTACGATCTGGAATCCAAAAATGTAGACATCCTCCACGTCTTTGACCTCCAGAGTAGAGAGGCAAACCATCATCCACTCGCCCCAGAAATACATGGTAAACCCGGCCAGTTGTGTCGATTCTGGGCAAGACCGCTCCCCATTTTTCAGCCCTAAGTTTGTAAAACTTTGTCCAGTGCGCCGAGTGACCACAAAATCAGATCAATTTTTATAATTTTCCAGTTCGTAGCAACCAGTACAGGGAAGCACAGAGACACGCACGCACGAGACAGAAGCAGGGACGGGGGGGAGGGTTAAAATAAGGGAGCAGCTGGGAAATGCAACTGTCCTTGACAAGAGCAGAACAGGCAGGTGCTCAGAGATACATGCACTCTCACAGGTTTCAGTGACGTAGATACTCAGGCCGTGGGACATGACGAGGTCCAGTGTGACCTTTCTCATGTGTGGAGCCAGACACACACTGAGTGAGGTTAAAAGAGTCAAGCAATAGCACAAAGTCTTTAACCAGAGGCTTAGATGGACAACACACATGGACATTCAGATCCCCAACAATAAGAAAATGATCAGAGTCCACTGAAATTCCTGATAAGAATTCCCCAAACTCACTAATAAAATCCTTGTTAAATTTGGGAGGACGTTGCACTACTGCACTACTGACGGTGCACCGTGGATGAGTTTAGTTTAAAAAGCTGCCATTCAAAGCTGGAAAAGGAGACAGATGAAATCTGGTGACAGTCAAAAACTGATTTAAAAACACAGGCAAGGCCTGCATCTTTACCAGAAGTCCTGGGAGAGCTGAAGAAAGAACAGTCTGGAGGACGAAGCTAAAAAAAAGCCACAATCTCACCAGTATGTAGCCAAGTCTCAGTCAGGAACATAAAATCCACTTCATGAGAGAAGAAGAAATCCTTGAGCAGAAACCTCTTATTGGAGAGGGATCGAGTGTTGATCAAAGCTACAGATAAGGTGAGATCAGTAGCTGTCATCGGGGCTGATGCACGGCTGAGTGAGCAAAGGTTAGAATGAACGGCACCGAATCTGCAGATCCGTGGCTGTAGAGGAGCCGATGGAGTGACAGGACAGGAGTGACCAGCGATGTTCGTGAAACGCAGGAAAGGAGCAGGCATCAGGTGCGGGCCGGAGTTGGAATAGAGTCGCTCACCTGAGGAGGAAGCCACTGCCGACGTGCCGAGGAGCGGACCAGACAAATTAATGAGGTGCGGGGCGAGGAGCAGGCCGGCTGGTGAACCAGGAGCCGTGTCAGGTAGAGTTGAAGAGACAGTACCCACCCATGGTCCTCTGGGTTGGAGTGCGCCTCTCACAGTGGCAGAGTAGCAGAAACCCATTTGGAGAAGGAGGGGATCAGCCAGGCAGGAAAGCAACAGAAGTGCCTTTGTATGAGCCAAAACACCACTTCGCTTCTCTCTTCTTCTCCGGCGTAGCTTGGGAGGGAGGAACCAAGGTGTGCGATGTAAGTAAGGTGGAATGCTAGCGAGCGGTGGAGGCACACTGCTTGTTTGCCCATCAAAAACGAAAGACAAAGGTGCTGTCACTGCTGAGTCTCGGATAATAAAAAGAGTTTTACGGTCATAAGTCCGGAGCCAGCTTATTTCCATAGTTAAGGCACTGAACAACAGACAGAAGACCAATAGACAGATGGAGTGACGGCGAGCCGAACATACTGGTGGCATCTTCCAGATCTATCATGTTTGTTTTGCTTTGCCTGGACACTTGCTGCTATTGTTATACCTGAACACCCGCCGCAAAGCACAATGCTAACACACGATTGGTCCAAAAATGATTTGACAGAGTTAGATCGGTTTAGTTGGAGCGGTACAAGACGGATTTTAGTGGGTTTGGAAAACTCCAAATCTCGAGAAAATTCATCTTAGTTAGTCCAATGAGACAAGCTGCTATGAAAAGCATTCAGACACACAGTCGTTCATGCAGTGAACATTTTGTAAGGCAAGTAGCTGAGTTAATATCAATACACGTATTTACACGTGTCCATTAATCACTGTTAATGACAAAGACAACATGCCCATGTTTGTGCTCGTAACCCCTCCTTACCACTAAACGCGCAACAGATGTGTCACGTAATACAGTGACGCGTAATACACGGCTGATAGCTGACATTAATGTCAATGTCCACTGGGCATGAAGCAGTGCGAATGAGACGCATCTCAGAAGTGTAGTGTTGCGGGCATTACATTCTATTTTTTTACGCAATACGCTAAATCAGGCATTTGTGAAACGTAAAATACCCAGAAGTTTCAAAATAAAAGGACACATGCGGATTCCCGTTTGTGAGACCAGCTGGATTTACGCGTGTGATACATGTGTGAAGTGCCCCCAGTGGGAAGGGTTTCACGGCTGATTGCACGAGCAAAACGCTATGCACTGCTGACGCGTTCAGTGGAAAGGAGGGGTAAGTTAATTAAATGTTAACGGTCTGTCTCCAAAGAAAATATTTTCACGGAAGAGCAGGGCTGGACTGAGACCAAAAATTCACCTTACCATTTTGGGCCTTTGAGGCCCACAGTGATTATTTATGCAAAAGAACACATTGCACATTGTTACAAAGTGCAGCAGTACAAGGAACAAAGTAACAATGCTAAAACATATTAGCTGTTTCACTATTCAAAGTAACTTTCCTCTTGTGAGAGACAACCACAGAGTCACATTTTAAATTAGACATTTCAGCTGCTTCTTACCGGACTGACAGCTGAACTCTTCCTCAATCTGTCTCTGGGTCTCCTCCTCCTCCTCTGACTCAACCTGAATCACTAACTCTCCTTCCTTCATCTGCTGCTGCAGTTAAACTTGCGATGGTAATTACAAATCATTAGATTTAGCACATTTATTGCCTCCTTTGTGACATTTTACTCTTTTTTGTGCAGTGTTTCTGCGTCCCGCACACTTCTCCAGTTTATCCCTTTCCAATCACTTCCCTCCAGCTCCAGTCAGTTCAAACAGTAAAGATAGAATCCTTGATCAAACCTTGATCAACCAATGAGTAGATTAAAAAGGATTTCTAATATACTTTTTTGTTTAATTGACCTTTCGCCGAGTACTGCCCTCCTTAGGTACTGTTGCTACGTCTGACAAACACAACCAATGCGTCAGATGACCATGACTGAAAGAGGTATTCCCATCCGTGTCGGTGACCTTTTTTGGAGCAATACCTTCGCAACATCATCCAAATCAAATCAGCCTTGATCTCCTTTCTCACTCGAGATCAGCTCTGCCAAGTGGCATCCGTCACTTGGAGACAGCCTCCCTCGTAGACAGACAGCACTCCCAGCTGCCAGCAACTCCAAAGCTCAGACCTGCCATTCGCAGAGAGCCAGCGGTAATTCCAAGCCGGCTCATCGCGGGTGAACCACGCCACCTCTCGGGATGCTCCTCAGTACCGAGCTCGCCCTGACATCTAGTTAGTAGTTGGTAGATGTGGGTGCACCACTTCACCATCTTGTTTGGAGTTAATGTTTGTCAGACCTGCTCACATAGTAACAACTGTGTGATTGGACAATGGCCATTTTGGCCAGCGAAAGGTCAATTACTACCCAGGCTGGCCCAAAAATATGCATAGGCCTAATACGGTATGCCAGGTGGCCAGCCCAGGCATGCGTGTGAGCATGCAGAATATATGTTTGCGACTTTTTACACTATTTAGATGTCATAAAATATGCTTCACTAAAAACATTTGTGATGTATCACCTCCAAGAAACCAGCAGTAAACAGACTACCTTAATGATCTGCTTGATGTTAATATCTGCAGTGATATGCGGCAAAAGGAGAAAAAAGTAGAAGCGTAAACTGGGTCAAAATGATGCCTTTAAAGGAACTCTAAGGAAGTTTAACAACAAATAAATGTTTCAAACTACACAATTTCTTCCTCATACATGCTCCAACAATGTCCTGGTCACTAGAAAGCCCAGGCATTTTCACTGTAGTTGTCTCTAAATGCATGTAAATTCATTTTATTAGTTATTAATCGAGTTTGTTTGGGTCAAACACACGCCGTACTTTCCAGAGGCACTTGAATGCATCATGAAGTCATGCGCGTTCATGCTCAGTGTATCGCTGTTGTTTGCTATCGCTAGCTAAAAGCTGCAGATAGTAGCGTTTGAAACATAGATTCTACCAAGAACAAGAGAACACACTCCAGCCCAGACCCAAACCAAGAGTTTTTTCCAGCGTGACAAAAAGGGTGAAGCTTGAGTTGGATCGAAGAAAGTTTAAGATCGGTTCGGCATTTGAGACGTGGAAAATGCTAAGAGAATCTCCGCATGAAAAAAGACCTGAGTCTGAGTCATTTTTGCTTGAAAGGTAAGAAATCCTTACTAAATACGTGGGGAAAAGAGTTGTGTCAAGTTCTGTGAGCGACTGTACTGAGTGAGTCATCTTTTCAGGAAGAAAATCTTTGGTTGGAGCTGCTCGTTAAGCTGCTTGGGCGCAGAAGCGGATGCTTATTCGGAGCTGCTGTGCTCCTTGCTGGATTACACGCGATGTCTCCTCGGACTCTCCCGAGCTCTGTGAAACCCGTACCTGTCTCTCTGCCTGCCCATGGCCCTGAGTTTGATCATTGTTGAAAATAAAGTCAGTTTTAACAACTCTGAAATCTGAGTCCAGCCCTAATTCTGCATGTTAGTCAAACGCTTATCTGAGTCCATGAAAAGTTGATGCTTTCAGGAGTTTCCACATATTCCCTGTAGTAGAAACATTTTTAAGCTGTCGGATGGGCTCACAGCTGATTTGGTTTAAATATCATACATCACATTTATTATCTCAGTTGAAGTCATGCCCCGCAAATCTGTAAATTGTAGAATATAGGACTGGCTCAGCTGCGGGTGTACGTACAGCATGCACACGCACCTCACGCATGAGCTTTTACAATTAAGGTTCCATCTAGTCCCTTTAAATAAACTGTGAAACTGTTCTGCTGTTTTTATTAACTGCGCAAAAAGAAAAGGTCTGTTTAACAGAAAAGGTCTGCGTAAATACAGTAGACATCAGTAACACAGTAACAACAAATTTCAGCTGAACACACAGCAGTTCAGCCTCTGTGCTGTAGGTAGTGATAATCCGATCTCCATGTTTGCATCACAAAAGCGTGAGAACAAAAGTGGTCTGAAAAAATCTTTACTGACCCTGGGATGAATTTTCTGCAACTTTTCATTGGCTTCCAGGATGCAGGATCTATTAACTTTTGCTTTCTGTATTTTAAGCTTCCAGCAGGTAGCAGAGAAAGGCAGGAAGCAACACAGTTTTCTGACTGAGTTTTCCAATGTTAAATGTTGTGTTTTCTAATTAACATTTTTAAAAAAAAAATATCTGTACTCACTTGCATTTTAAATACCGGTTGTTAGACTGAGGGAATGCCACTACATAGGTTGTTAAGCACCATGTTTTGAAAGATCCCATATAAAGAAGGTAATTATTGTTGTTAATATTACTATTATAAACACTAACACAAAACTGTACAGCTCATCCAAATACTTGCTACTGAACTTAATACAGAACCTATGTAAACACTAAATGAACTCAGTTCATTAAAATGAAGTTAATTACATGCTACTGTGTGACTTCCTCTGCATATTTAGATAATGAGGTCATGATTTAGTCACTGGCAACAAAATGGCAATCTTGCAGAGGGTAAAAATCTCAAAGTCTTCTATTTGCCTAGGGCTCATTGTCATCCCTAACAGTTTCATGTAATATTAACATGTCAGAGCAGGGGAGCATAGCAGAGCCTATTGCACTGTAATCGCCCTCGGTTAGAACTACTTTCCAGCATGGGGAGAATGAAAGTGCTTTGAGAATATCCCTGTTTCTCACCCAGTGGCCTACATTCACAGACAGGTGGACCTCAGGCCTCACAATCCCTCCCTGAGGGCCATGTCTGATTTGGTTTCTGTCACAGTTTCAAAGGCTACAATTTATTTTTCCCCCCTCCTCAAGCTCTACAGTGAGTTGTTGTTGCCATGGCGATCCATTAAAAGCCTCTAATATCAGAGTGCATTTATAGAATGACTACCAAGAGAACATAATGCTACAAACACATGCAGTGTTTTTGTGCAGGTAGATTTTTTTTTTAACATCTTGTTTTTCTGTGTTAGTATGCAGGATGTTTTTCATTTGATTCAGTCCAATATTGGTAACAGAAATCATAGACCATAGCTGTGTAAAGCAATACATCTATACTTCAATTTCCCAGTGCAACAAGTTGGATTAAAATTCTGAAGAAAACTATGTTAGTCATACTGGTAACACTTTACAATAAGGTACACAAAAATGTGCTTCATTACTAAGTCTATGATGTAAGACCAGCTCCCGTGATGTGTTAAGACTGATGACATGATTCAATCCACTGGCTTCATCTCCTTTCCTTTACCATCTGGAACATTAAAAAGTGGCAAATAAGGGTTGCCCAACTCAAAGAACCTCTTTGATATTAATAAAAACTAACCTGCTATCTCTTTGGCAAACAGATCTAAGAGCCGGGAGGATTCCTGTGTGAATCTTCTTCTATGCTCAAAATCAAACATTCCTGCCTTTTGTGTCGTTATGTGCCTACAAGTCCAGCCTTTGCACTGAACATTACACCATGGATAAAATAATTTATTAGTTTTTATTTCATCTGTTCCTATAGTGTTTCAGTCTGTTTTTATCAGTTTTATTGATGAGCGATTTGGACTTTGTCATTCTGTATTCTGTTCTCACCAGGCATCAAAGCACATTACCTCACGGGAACAATAAAACTGAAGTAGAAATTTAAAGGATTTAAAAGTTAGAGTATTCAAATTAAAACATACATTCAAAGGGAAATCAGATAAAAAAATATGTGACATCATTAACTGTCCGTCTTTCTGTAGATGAATCTCCAAAAATAAAAACTTAAAATATGAGTGTGTAAAATTCACAAAAGATATCCAAACACTAGCTCAGTTATGCAAATACAACTTTTTATGAACTGTTTTAACTTTGTTTTTACCATAAAATGTAAATAAACCAGATGTATTGGGCTGGTCTTGCTCATCTGCTTTAAAAAAATCCTATTGATGTGCAAGTTTCTCCGATTTTGCTAATTATGTCAACATTGGAAGACATACTGCTTCTGAAAGTCACTGCAAACTATTCCTGGATAAACAAAACATTCTGATGTACAATTTGTTTTTTTATGTATCTGTAGAGAATGGAGTCGGGGAAAAAAATAACGTTATTACAGATTTATTTATTGTCAGGGGTTTGGGTTTTATTTTAGTTCTTGATGTGTTTTTCCAAGGGTTCCTCTGTGGTTTTACTTTGTGTGCTTCCAGGGGTTATTTTGTATTTTCATTGTTTCTCTGTTTCCCCATTTTCCCCAACGTTTGTGTATTTAGTCTATGCAGTGTTTCCTGTTTTATTTTGGTATGTCTAACATTTCCTGTTCTCCCTTGTGTGTTCCCTTGTCACTTGATTTGCTCCTCAGTGCTTAGGTGTTTCCAGTTAGTGATTTGCTTTTGGTGTGTATTTAAGGTTGAATTGTTTGGAGCTCATTCAGCTCAGTGTTGGTGCATTGTGGTGCAATTCATGGATCTGGTCAAATTCAAAACAGCGCAATTAATGTATAAAGCAAGAAATAATCTACTGCCAAAAAATGTACAGGGGATGTTCACAGAAAGGGAGGGTGGATATCACCTTCGGGGAGATCTCAATTTTAAAAAAACCAAAGGTTCGAACAACAATGAAACGTATGTGCGTGTCGAGCGGTGGGGTTGCTCTGTGGAACAGTCTGGAGACAGAAATAAAGCAAAGTAGCAGCATAAATGTCTTTAAAAAAAGGTACAAAAAAATATTTTTGAAAAAGTATATGGAAGAGAAAGTCTGTGGATGATGTAAATTGGGGTGATTGCTATACTGTATACAGATCGTGTAAGTTGATATATTGCTGTTATACTATAGTTATAATGTAATTAGTACTTATATAGTAAGTATTCATATGGATATAGGCATGATATATACATATATATTATGTTATATTGTGTTATACAGTATTATATTGTATGTGTTATGTTATATTATATTTACTAAAACTTGGGAATAGTTAAACTCCTTTTTCGAACCATGCGATGTGTTGCTATATTCTGTTTTGTTTTTTTTTTTTTTGTTGTTGTTTTTTTTTTTTTTGCATTGATTTATATTTATTATTTATTTTATTTCGTTTGTATGTACAAATCAGTACATATTTCTAAACATGTTCCAAATAAATTCATTCATTCATTCATTCATTCATTCATTCATTCATTCATTCATTCATTCATTCATTCATTGTCGTGTCTTTGCCCCTTATCCTCATGGTTCTTGTTCTTTTAGGTTTATTAGAAAGTTTACCTTGTTGCTGCCATGCCAACTCTTTGTTTTCTTGTAATAAAAATAGTTGTGTTTGTGAACATCACCCCCCGAGCCTCCTGCTTTCTTCTCCTGCACCTTGGGTCCAGATAATCCTCATACACCATGACAATCGGTTTTAATTGTTTATTATAAAAATAATTATAAAGTTTTGACATATACAACACCAATTCCCTGCTAAAATAGATTCTGTATAAAAATTTAAATAACTGAATGCAATGGTTTACAAATCTCATAAATGCCATCTAACAGGTCTGATTTCATTTCATACCCTGTTTTGGACATAACCCTGATTCAAAGAGGTGAATCCAGTTACAGAGACTGTGATATCAACAAGTAAGTTTTCCAATCTGTTAGATGGCAGGCAAGAGGCATGGTCAGTTCCATTCCAGATAAATCCACAGGTTATCCACTGGGGTTTCAGGGTTCAGGTAAGTAGCGCTGGTAAGTGAGACAGATTAACTCAGCAAACTGGCTCACTGAAGAGCTACTCCTTATAAAAGGGCGGAGACACAGGCTGAGAATGACAGGCAAAGTACCACATGTGAGAATAGTACGGGTAATGATAACGTACATACCAGGAGCCCAGCTGACACATGACGCAAATTTTAAATTCTTGTTAGAAATCATGAATAGCATGTCCTGCAACCATTCAGCTTGTTATCAGCAGACAGTTCAACAGCTGCATCTCTGATGGTATGGGGTTGCGTTAGTGCCTATGGGGTGAGCAGCTTACACATCTGGAAAGGCCCCAACAATGTTGAAAAGTACATAGAGGTTTTAGAGCAACATTTGTTCCACCTAGACAACATCTCTTTTGGGGAAGTTGCTGCATGTTTCCACAAGGAAATGTTAAAACACACTGCTTCTATCAAAATAGCGTGGCACCACAAGAGAATAGTCCTTGTATTGAACTGATATGCCTGAAGTCCAGATGTTTCACTAACAGAAAACATTTAGAACATTGTGAAATGAAAAATCCAGCCACAAAGACTCAGATCTTTCCAGATGTTTTCAGAGAGAAATTGGAAGAAAGAGGGGTGCTGCACAAAAGTTTTCAAAATTTGCTCATTTCTATTCAATGGTAAAATATTTCTGTTTCAACATCTGGTATGTTGTTAATGCTGGGAATAAAATGTGGGTTTGTAAGTCAGAGCATTCTTCTAGTACTTCCATTTTCCACAGGGTCCAGAGATTTTTGGAACTGAGATTGTAACATAAAATAATAACATGTTTTACATCATAAGGATTGGGAAAAAAGGGACTATTATTTTGTGTGACTATCACATATTTTATATATGTTATATACAGTCAGTGCTTTTGCCAAACTCGAGAAAAAAATGTTTCCTGTTGAAGAACTTGTGTAAAAATGTGAAAATGAAATTGGAATTACATCCAGACTTTGTAGAATCTTAAAGATAACACGTGATAAGCTGGTTTGTTTAGACCTGATTTCAGAGAACATCAGCGACAGTATTGGGACTCAACTGAGCTGTGAAGATAATTATATCACGCTACAATTTGACAAGGTGATGCTGTGTGTAAAATAATAATCTGATGAGCGAGGTTTGTTTCAGACGTGTAAAAAGATAAATCACAGTCCTTACATGAGTGCCTTTGAGCCTCTCTTTGTCGATACCTCTCCTCTTCCTCACTGTGTTTTTTGGCCCACAGTCAGAGTCATAGTGGGTGCCATGACAACAATTTTATTAATCACATCAATCATCTGTAACTCCGTGGCCACCAAAGGGAGCTCTAATAGCTTTTCACCAAGCGGACTATTTCTTTCCTGAGAGGCTTGTTGCAGTCTGCACTAACTTGATGTGTGCCAGTGTGTATAAGCAAGTACCATATGTGGGAGGAAATCTGATTATCAGTGTGTGCACAAGAGAAAAGAAGGTATCTCCTAGAACCTGTATATTAAGCTTGCCCTCAAAACTTTGTTATGCCACTTACTTTTGAATGAGCAGTAAAATGTCCCTGCCAGGTTAGTTGATATCAAGTCAGGTTATGTAGGTTATCACATAACCTGACTTGGCTATTTTTAAATATTTTAACAAAATGACATTTCAGTATTTGAAAACTATTTAAATATATAGGAGATTTTTTGTTGACACATTTTAAACTTAGTATTAGTATTAATTTGTTTAAAGTAAGAAACCCTTTAACAACCTTAGAGCAACTAAAATGGAAACATTGAAATCAGTGCATGTCTTTGTTTTGTGTGTTTTCATACAACCATGACACGCATTAAGATAAGATAAAGTTTTATTGCTGTCTTTCATTGTTGAAAAATGAAGCCATCACATTTTGTTTTAGGTACTTTCATATTGTGTGACAAAAACCAAAGTCTGCACACTAGAGATGTGAGGTAAAGTTCTGACTTCTCATCTGCACATCACTGTGTTATTTAGACATGAATTGGCCAATTAGAACAGAACACTGGAAAAATTGATGAGGGATGTTTAATCCAGTGAAGCAGCTTTAGGAGCAGCTTTAGAATCTGATAGTTTCTGTCGTGGCGGCTGGCCAATAGAGAGCGCTAGAGGATAATAGAGAAGCCTGTAAAATAAAAAACAAGTTGTTAGGAAGTTTAAAATTATGACTAGTAGATGGCTGTAATGAAAAACTGTTTTTCAGGTGTGTGATACCATGGAGAACTGTTTCTACAGCACAGTGGGAGGTTTCCTGAGACAAGCTGGACACAACTGTAGAGGTTTATCCAGTGCTGGACAATTAAAATGACCAAACATATTTAATGTTTATATTATATTAAATATTACTTAACCCAAAATTTAATGTAAATACACAAAATGTGTCTGTTTGGCTGACTAGATCTATTCTTGTGATTTTTAAATTTTTTTATTTTATAATTGAATAAAGTCTTTGTTAAATATTTAACTGAAGTTGAAAATGTTTTGTTTTCTACAGCGTTTACATTAACTCGTGTTTACAATTGTTTTGTTGACCGTTACCTAATTGAATTTATGCAGCCCCACCCAAAAAATATTTCACCAGCTGCCACTGGTTTCTGTCCACCTGAGCTTAATGAGTTAAGACAAATTATAGCTTCATCCAAACCATCCATATGTATGTTAGATGCTGTTCCAACCACACTCTTTAAAGAGGTTTTCCCCTTGATTAACGCATGGATATTGGACATAATCAATATACAGTGGTCAACGGTTATATATACAGTATATGCACGACCTCGGTGCCCAGTAGTGTTGTGCATATAAGCGTGTGCAGTTATCCATCGGTGGACTGTAAACACGGGTAGCAGTGGTCAGTATTGATAACATATAATGCGAAATGATGTAATAACGCAAATTAAAATATATTAGGAGAATAACATTGTCAAACAGACTGAGTTATATAGCTACTTGTAGAGCGGATCCAATATAATGCTGGTAACAGATGCGTCAGATAAGCACATGCATGGATGTGAAGGTAGCCGCACAGATTAAGTTACAGTTAGTAACATAACGGTTTTCTATATCAGATATTAAGAACTCATGATCGGGCACTATTTCACACTGAAGAAATTGGTGATTATTTTTTGGTGACCGTCTGACAGCTTCAGGCAGATGCACCAGACACGCGTGCGTAAACGCCAAGCGGGCCTTCCAGGCACCTGACAGTGACAGTGCGTGGGAGAACACTAGCGGAGGTGCACAGTCAAGCAATTAGTGAGAAACAACGATATTTAATGAGATGCATGTATCCGAATGCTTTGTGCATATATCTGTCAGAGCTGTGCATATAAGCGTATGGATTCTCTATGACACTGGAACATTCCCAGCAATTTTGAGCATTTAAGCATGTTGTGAATATAAGCGTTGTGCATACGTATAACCGTCGACCACAGTATCTTTAATAAATGAATATGTGCCTAAAGCCTTTAAGGTTGCTGCCTGTAATCAAACCTTTACTTAAGAAACCTGATCTTGATCGAGAATCTCCAGGTAATTATCGACTTATATCCAATTTACCCTTCATCTCAAAAATTCTAGAAAAGATAGTTGCAAACCAGTTATGTGATCATCTACACAGCAATAATCTTTTTGAAGAGTTCCAGTCAGGATTTAGATCATCATAGCACTGAAACAGCACTGGTGAAAGTTTCTAATGATATTCTCATGTCCTCAGACAGTGGACTTGTGTCTGTACTTGTCCTGTTAGATCTCAGTGCTGCGTTTGATACTATAGATCATAAGATCCTATTGAAGAGACTTGAATATGATATTGGGATTCAGGGAACTGCATTAAACTGGTTTGAATCACATTTAACTGAAAGATTCCAGTTTGTTCATGTAAATAATGAATCTTCTTCATGTACCAGAGTCATTCATGGAGTTCCTCAGGGTTCAGTGCTTGGGCCAATCCTCTTTACTATACATATGTTATCACTTGGTAAAATGATTAGACAACATGGTATAAAATTCAATTTTTATGCTGATGATACTCAGTTATATCTATCAATGGAGCTTGATGAGCCCAACCAGCTGCAGAGATTACAAGCTTGTCTTAATAATGTAAAATCTTGGATGGCGCTTAATTTTTTGCTTTTGAATTCAGACAAGGCAGAGGTTGTGACTTTTGGGCCCGAGAACCTTAGGAACAAGCTGTGTAGTCAGTTATTTACGTTGGATGACATTAATTTGGCCTCCAACAAGAAGGTAAAGAACCTGGGTGTTATCTTTGACCAGGACATTTCCTTTAGTTCTCATATAAAGCATGTTACCAGGACGACCTACTTCCACCTGCGTAATGTTGCTAAAATTAGGAGCATTTTGAATCAAAGAGATGCAGAAACTTTAGTTCACGCATTTATTACTTCTAGACTTGATTACTGTAATTCATTATTATCAGGGTGTTCTAATAGTTCTGTTCCAGCTAATCTCAGACTGCAGGTCTGCTTGTAGTTCCTAGAATTTCTAAAAGTAGAATGGGAGAAAGAGCTTTCATTTATCAGGCTCCTCTCCTTTGGAACCAGCTTCCGCATTTTATCCATGAGGCAGACACCTTGTGTAGCTTTAAGAACAGACTTAAAACTTTCCGTTTTGCACAATCCTATAGTCAGGGTTACCTTGGGTTCTCCTGAGCTCTCCCTTTAATTACGCTGCTATAGGTTTAGATTGCCGGAGGACATACTGACCACATTTCTTCACTCTGTTGTCTCTCTTTACTCTCCATGTTTGTATTGATTATTGTTGCTGCCATTAACCATTTCTCCATTTATCTTTCTATAGACATGACGACTGGCCCAAATCCATCAGTGTTTGTCTGTGTCTCTCTCCTGTCAGCTCAGACCCCAGTCGGCTAAGCCAGAAGGCCGCCCATCCTGAGCCGGGTTCTGCTAGAGGTTTCTTTCTGTTAAAAGGGAGTCGTTCCTTTCCACTGTCGCCAGTCGTGCTTGCTCAGGATAGGGGATTGAGCTGAATTAACAATTCAGCCCAATCGGTTGGTTCCTTAGATAGAAAATGTTTTATTGCTAATTGGTTGATACCTCTGTAAAGTGCCTTAATGACTTTGTTATGAACTGGCACTTTATAAATAAATACACTCAAATAAACATAGGTTACACATATTTATATATTTTTTCACACAGCTTTTCCATTATGGCTACATTTTATTTTAAATAAAATTTAATTTTGGAATCTGTTGTGCTTTTTATAGACTAGGGGTTGAATTTGTATATCCTTACATGGTAAAGACCAGATCGTTGTCATTATGTCCCAATATGTAAAATCCTGAAACTGAAAGAGGGTGGACTGTCTTCCAACTATCCATTTTTAAACCCCGCTTTTTCCTGTTTAGGGTCACAGGGAGTTGGTGCCTATCTCCAGCAGTCTTTGGATGGGAGGCAGGGGTCACCCTGGACAGGTTGCCAGTACATCACAGGGTCACATAGAGAAAAAAAAGAATTTATACACACCTAGAGAAAATGTAGATCCCAATTAACCTCAAGCATATTTTTGGGTCTGTGGGAAGACACTGGAGTCCCTGGAGAAAACCCATGCATGCACAGGGAGAACATGCAAACTCCATGCAGAAAGGCCCTAGACCAGACTGGAACCCAAGATTGGAACCCAAGGCAACAGTGCTACCAAATGCTCCACCATGCAGCCCGAGTGAACGGCCTTTTTCCAAAAAATTTTATCTCTACCATAAACCCAAAAGTAATCTAAACACTACTTTTCACATTAACATTTGCTTAGTATTACATGCATGTGTCTGTTTGATTCCTTGGCTGGTACACAGTTTCCTCATTAATTAAGCATAACACAAGAGTCATTCCTCACATCATGTGCAGTTTCAGGCGAGCAGGCAGATGGTTCATGATTTCTTAATGGAAGGAAACACTTAGCATGAGATGAGGATTGCTTTGACACATAGTGAGAAGGTGAATTCGTCTGCATGTGCATTATTTTCCCAACAGGGCTGTTTGTCAGAATGCCATCCCATTTGGATGCCGTTTATATGTTGTTTTGTTTACGATGTATAACGGCCTTACACGAAACTCATTCACAATAATGATTGTTTTGTTTTCTGTATTAAAAAAGACTGATTGCTTTCAGAGGTAATGCCCAAAGGAACCCAGCTCAGTCAGATGGAAATTGTTTTTGAAAAGAAAAACAACCCCAAAAAAGCTCAAAGATTCAGACCAGAGTTCTGTTAGTCTGCAAAGAGACTGCAGGTACACCAAGGCTATGGACAAAGTTCAAAATGTAAAATATCAGTGTGTGCTCTGACACAATCTCCACGTGTGTTTCTTTGATTATTCTGTAACTCTAAGTTTGAATTCACCCATCTGGACCTATCACTCTAATGTACAGTACTGTGCTGTTAGTATTTGGTGTAACTTTAAAACAGCAGCAATTCTTCAAAATGCTCGTGCCCTCAGTTTGTGAAGGAACTCAGTCACTACTTGGAGACATATCAACAAATCTACTGTGGCCTTCTTTCTCTTCATGTTCTCCACAATATAATCTATTATGCTGAGTTCAGGTCTGCATGAAGGCCAAATCTCCATGATTGTTCCACGCTACAGCATTTCTGTTAAAGGTGCAAAATAAAATAATTTTACTGTAAAATAATCACACAACAGTCTAATTTCCAACTGATGTTGAAAGTAAAGTTACATTGTAACAGATTTTGATCTCAGCCAGCTGGGTGGTCGCCTGTCACTATAAAAACACTGATCCGGGACGGAATCATTGCTTACAATAACTATTCCACGTCCAGACTTCCTGGTTCCATAGCGAATCACATGTAAGCCTGCAAGATTGCCAAGTCCTCAACACAAGCAGTGGCAATTCCACAACAACCAGCAGCAAAGAGTAAAAGTAGCAGCTCTGAGGTAAACCTAACAAACAGCAACATCCTTCCCTGTAAATAGGAACAACTGAGCAGCCGAGCTGCACCCCTTGTACAGGCCTAGTTCATGTGATGGGGCGTTCAAACGCACTTAGGAAAACTTAACGCTGAACAACTAAACCTTCAGACATTCCCAAAAAATTGAACAAATACAGGATAAATAAAACAAGGATAAATTGGAACTGGCAACCCCACAGAAAAATCGGGGAGGGGAGGAGGGGTGTGAGTAGCTGAGAGCAGATGTTTTTTTTTTTATGAACTGTGATACTCAGATTTGATGACAAGGTCTAACTCTTACATATAGCACATTTAACTAACAACATCATTCTGAAGCAGAACTACAGCAATATTTAAATGTTTGTCTTATTAGAACACCTGGACCCCAGAAAATCCCAACACTGTTTTCAAGAAAACTGATGTTCACAGCACATATTGATTTGATTCACATTTTTCAAAAGATACAAATAAACAATTACAGTTTATACTTGTGAAATCATCTTATCATGCAGCATTTTGTCATACTTGCTTAAAACATTTCCACAAGCTGACATTTTTCACGTATATCTTATTTTGAGTTTTGATTTTAAGGTTTTATATTGATTTTGTGTTGCCATAAGATTTTCCATGACTGGATTCCGAATTCTAAAATTTGTTTGTCTTGTGGATTAAAAATGTTTAGCTGACCCTTTTTCTCATTGTTTCTCACTGCTTTTACAAAAAGGTAGCAAGTTATGAGCCAAATAAATCCTTGCCCTTTGCCATCTTATCTTTACATTTCTAAACTTAAAGACCTGTACAATGATCAGCTAATTCAATCTCTTCATCTCATAGTTTGCAGGTTGTTGCAGAGTCAAAATAATAAAAAAAATATAGTCATAATTAAACACTTTACATTGCACTTCAAAAATCAAACATTAGCAATTGAAGCCAGGCTTTGACCAGTGTATAAAATAAATGTATGGAAGCTCTGACAGTCACGCTAGGAAAAATATTTTGGGGATGTCCCAGTATCAGAGTATGACCATTTCTTTTTTTCCTTTACATTTGGTCCTGAAAGGTGGATCTGTCATGATCTGAGAAAACTCGGGGCAGGACTCAAGATGCAGGGAAACAAGGGAACTCGAAAACTCAAAATTAATACTTTTAATAATAAAAATCAAAGGGCTTACAAGCAGCAAAACACTTACATAAAGGGAGGACTCGGGAGCAGAAACACAAGGTACGTAGACGACACTCCGACAACTCAAACAGAACTGACACACCCTTTTATACAGACACCACACAAAGGAAAGCAATCACACGAATGAAAAACACCTGGAGAAGAGAGGGAGAGGGAAACAAGCAACAGCTGAGACACAAGGAGAACTGGGAGCACAGAATATAAACACAAAAGAGAAAATACACAAGAAACACAGGAGGACAAGAAAAACAACAAAACTCTCACTCAGAACATGAATCAAGACACACACAGAACATGAATCCTGACAGGATCAGGAGCCAGCAGCAGCTACTTCAGGGGCAAATTTCCAATTTAAATGTAAGTTAACTCATTGTACCTTTTCGGGTTTATATCTAAAATGTTTTTTTAGATCCAAAGCTTTTATATGGTTGGTTAGTTGCTTTTTAGTTGCAGCTTTGGTAACTAGCAGGT
This sequence comes from Pachypanchax playfairii, assembly GCA_006937955.1. Classification (NCBI taxonomy): domain Eukaryota; kingdom Metazoa; phylum Chordata; class Actinopteri; order Cyprinodontiformes; family Aplocheilidae; genus Pachypanchax; species Pachypanchax playfairii. The sequence continues at coordinate 19,945 of SSNP01000186.1, read as the reverse complement.
ACTAACTCACATACACATTTATTTTTATTTTATCTTTAGTAACTTTTCCAGTTCTATAGCTGAAGGAATGCTATTACGCTACGCTACTATGATGGGTGGGATGTAAACAGAGTGCGTAAGCGGGCTGCCGAGGTCACATGAGTTAAGTCTGTTCCATTTAATATTTTCTTTGACCAAGGAAGGAAGTGTTCTGCCTTGTTAGGTGAGGCACCTTGCTTATGAGGCATTGCCTTGCAATGTGAGGCGCCTTACACTGAGAAACACCCAGCTTGCAGGGCTCTAGACTGCGAGTGATTGGTCGCATTTTGCAACCATCTTTTGTCTGAGTGCGAGTAAACTTGAAGATCACTCGCGCCAGAGCAAATGGCAATTTCCCAAAACCCTTCTGTAATCAAATCAAATCAAATCAAAAATACTTTATTAATCCCCGAAGGGAAATTCAAGTGTCGTTGTAGCTCAGTTATTCTTCAGGGAGCCATAGAGAGTTCTAGGTGTGGACAGGAAGGATCTCCTGTAGAGGGTTCTAGCTGTGGACAGGAAGGATCTCCTGTAGAGGGTTCTAGCTGTGGACAGGAAGGATTTCCTGTAGTGGTCTGTGCTGCAGCGGATTATGAAGAATCTTCTGACTGAAGACACTCTGGTGTTGAGTTACTGTGTTCTGAAGAGGATGATGAGGGTTTTCCATCATGTTCTTCATCCTCCTTTGGACAATCAACTCAAGAGATTCCAGTTCAGTCTCCAGGACAGAACCAGCCCTCCTTATCAATCTGTTCAGCCTCCTCGTGTCACATACTCTGATGCTCCGCCCCCAACAGGTAACTGCAGATGTGATCAGCTGACAAACTTCTTTTTTCGCTCCTCTTCAAATCTCTGTCTGTCCGTATTGTTTGAAAGCCAGACAGAGACACACTGGAGTCCAGGATCTGTCCCTTTAGCCATGTCTCAGTGAAACACATGATGCTGCATTTCAACAGAGTTTCAAGTTTCGAGTTTCATCCATTTTGTTAGCAAAGAGATCTCACATTTGTCAATATGACTGATGGAAGTGAAGGTTTAAACTTCCTCTTTCTCTCTCTTCACTCTGCTCCTGCTCTGCATCCACGTCTTCTTCTTTTGAGCTCATCAGGGATCCAGAGTTTCAATTTGAGGGTTATGAGTTTCAATTTGAGGATTAATGTAAACATGACTCGAAAGAGTTACAATATATGTTCACGTGAGTGAGGTCATCAGACACATTTGGGAATGAGAAGCTGTTCCGGACATGAAGAAGAAAAAAAAAAAACTGCTGATGACATGATCCTGTAGAAACCAGGTGCTTTCAGCCAATCGCAGTGAGCAATGTATATTTTACTTGCTGCGATTGGCCGAAAGTGCCTGATTTCTACAGGATATGATTGGCTGAAGCAAGGCTGCCTTTGTGTTACAATCTCGCTTTGAATGCGGAGGAGCGCGGCAATTTTACAGCTGAGAGCTTTATATACAGCCACTGGCTGAGAGGGACAGCTCCGCTATCATGGCGAAGAGGACGATATATCGTTTTTTCAGGCCAGCTCGTGATCAAACGTCACCTGTAGTTGATTTAGTCACAGACACGCAATCAGAAGAATCCGAAATACCCAGCTCCAGCAAAGTGAAAAAACTCAGACATGAGTGGATGTCGGCGTTCAAGTGGCAGAGGTATGACTCACGAAACGGCACAATGTCTTGCCTGTATTGCTGTTACTGTGGTCCTCAACACGCTGGGAAAACTGCAGAGGAACCAGGGACTTCCCAGTTTAAACACTACATGGCCCGGGAAAGATGTAGCAGTAAAGTTAGAAAAATATTCACAGACTCGCCTTTTTCAGATCAATAACTTATCAGCGGAGCGCTGCTTTTACTAAACCGACACCTCAGTGCATCACAGCGAGGTAGAATACGAGCTTATAATCGTATTTCCTTCTAAACGAGTCGTACTGCGCGCTGGGAGACTTTCGGTCTCTATGCAGGTGCGCCAGGGTGCAGGGACTGTCTATAAATTACAACACTGAAATTAAAATATTTAACAGAGAAATATTCAGTTGCTTCAGCTAGGACAGGTGTAGTGTCTTTTTTAACAGCCTTAAATAAGTCAATCTTTAATAAAATCAAATTCTAAGGTGTATGGTTGTAAAAAAGCCATTATGAATATTAGTTTGTTCTATCAGCTACATAAATTGATTTGGATAACAGGTTATTTTCAATCTAATGATGTTTTATTATTAAAATGGGTCAAAAATATACCATTACATGTTGTAGTACCACACAAGACACATTACACATAACTATCTTCCCTTGATCTTACTACAGCTCATATTTTGGGAAAATAGGATTAAATTTAATTTTAGGGTCTTTTTCATCATGTAATAATCACGTTGTAGCATTAATCTCAGGTTTAGGTAGATGATGGTGGGACTATGTGGATGCATGTGTAGCTTTTGTTTTATTATTTTACACTCTTACATCAATAAGCATCCAACCAAACTCACTCTTGGTGTTTTGCAATAATTGGGTGGTGGTGACCAGGGATGATATCAAAATTCCCGGCCTGAATTATTGTCTCAATCTGCCCCTGCACGATACTCTCGTAAAACACTGCAGTAGTATACGGCACAAACTGTGTCATAACAGGTATGCAATTGGTCAATTTAGTGTATCTAGGGGCACCACTAGCTGACAGTAAATTTTTTTGGGTTGGGGTGGGCCCCGCGGATGCCTCTGGGTGTGCCCTTAAATTTTGGAAAATGCCCCTAGAAATTTCAGGTTAGGGGCTACAGTGCCCCTTGGAAAAAAATGTTAGTCTAGAGCCCTGGCTTGTGTTTCCTTTCTTTACCATTTAGTTACTACTTTAGATTTATTCTTCCACCCCAGTTTGTTTTAGTTTTTCTCTACCTTCTACTTAAACTCACTTGTGTTTCCACCCATTGACTCTGGCCTTTTCTCCATCACAGAACAGCATGAGTTCCAGTTACAAAGATCCTGTGTTCCTGCAGACAGCTCACTCTGCACCTATTCAATGAATCTTTTAACTTCCAGAACAGTCTCTACTCCTTGTTCCATGCACTCTCGAGTATTTTCCATGCCTGAAACATTACGAGATCATTCCCTTTTCAACATTGCAGGAGATAAGATGTAAAAGTGTCTATTGATCCCATAGAAAACGAATGATGTGTAAGGAATTATACGGTAAGAGCTTGGTAACACCATGAAAACAAACCAGACTTCCTTTTACAGTCCAGTTTCAGCTTACTTACTGAGTAAATTGTCATGTTTAACTTTGCAACATTGCAGAAAATAAGATGGTCAAAATTTATATTGATCTAATGGAAAAGGGAATAATGTATTATGAATTATACGGTAAGAGCCTGGTAACACCATGAAAACAAACCAGACTTCCTTTTACAGTCCACTTTCAGCCTACTTACTGAGTAAATGCTAAGACCTGCAAGAACATACCCAGTATTTAAGATGTACCAGGATCTTAAAGGAAAACTGTTCCTGCAGGGGTAGGGGTTTGTTACAGGTAAGTACAATGCTTAAAAAAACTCTGAAGGACATGTAAGATAAGGTCATTTATTGGAAGGTACTATCTTAATTTTAGTTATTACAAATCAAAACTGTTCACAACCTATTTGAGTTTATGGGTAATAATGGAGATTTTTCCTTAGTAAATCCAGCAGCACTTACTCTATATTTACCTACGTATTACATATGGCAATTACCCCATAAATGTTATAATTTTCCATATATGTATCAGGTAAATGCTGAATAATTCCTGCTGTGCTTTCTCTGTTTTTTGGGTTATTGCTCATTAGGTTAGCAAGTAAAATGTATATTCATGGGCAATACTTGCTGCAATTCATCCCGTTGACATGCTAATGATAATGTTTTGTTTACAACAATGCTTGGCGACAATTCCTAACTGGTGGCTGTTTACCACATTGTTTGAACTGGGGCAGTAATCTCTTGGGTCCAAGTAAAATACTTATACTCAAACACCTTGTTATCACAGCTCCATGTAACAGCACACAGAATTAAGTACCATATATGGTTAGTACCAGACAAGTCTTATTGTTTTACTAACACATTTATACATCATCCACTAAAGAGGCTATTGGTAAATGTGTCACTGATACCTTTCAGGGGAAGATTTTTTTTGTCTAGTCTTTAATCATGTTTTCAGTCCTCTTACTCTTTTTCCACTTTCCAACTTTTGATTTTAACAGCTCTAATAACCTGATCTTCTTTGCTCCATGTAATTTGTCACAGTCTCTGCTTCCATGTTGTGTGACAAAACTATCACAGCGTGCCACTTGGCATGGCTCGCTAATGAAGGTCAGAAGGCCACTCAGCAATAGTGGCTGCTTCCACGAGGCTTGTACTCACCTGAAACCTTTTTCACTCTTCCATACACACACTGCCCTCCTCAAAAGCTATGTGAAGACACACGTTATCCTGCTGCCACCTCAAATAAAGTTCCTAAATCAATCATGATACTGTCAGGTTCCAGGGGTTTCCCCCTGCTTTCTCCATTTCCACTCTTTTATCTTTTTCTTTTGCATCCTGCTTTTCTATTTCTCAGGCTTTCTTTTTTTTTCTCCTCTCCTTCAGGTGAGACTGGGCTGCTCCGCCTCAGTCCCACCCACTGCTGAGACTGTTAATGCTGTTCGCTTGATAGCACCATGATCAATTCCAGTGGCAGCTGGTGAAATATTTTTTGGGTGGGGCTGCATAAATCCAATTAAGTGACGGTCAATAAAACATTTGTAAAGATGAGTTCATGTAAACCCTGTATAGGGTCCGGGGGAGTGGTTTACTTCGATCGACCTCAAGGATGCATATTTTCACGCCCCCATCCACCCAGCCCACAGGAAGTACCTGAGGTTTGGTTTTCAGGACAGGGTCTACCAGTTCACAGTCCTGTCATTCGGCCTGTCCCTGGATCCTTGTGTGTTCACGAGGTGTGTGAAGGCTGCCCTCAGCCCCCTATGCAGGTCGGGACTGAAGGTCATGCCATATCTGGATGACTGGCTCCTTTGTGCACCTTCAGTGTAGGAGGCAGGCCTGTACATGGCCAGGGTGCTGGCCCATATCGAGGCTCTGGGGCTGACAGTGAACTTCCAGAAGAGCCACCTGGGCCCCACCCAGAGGGCCATTTTCATTGGTATGGCCCTAGATTTGGTGAGCATGCGGGCCCAGCTCACCATGGAGAGGGTGAACAGGATTCTGTCCCTCCTCCAGTTTTTTCAACTTGGAGCAGCACCCCGGCTATGGCTCAGGCTACTGGGGATGCTAGTGGCAGCCTCCACTTTGGTACCCCTGGGCTTGCTGCACCTTCGACCCCTTCAGAGTTGGTTCAATGCCTACCACCACCACCAATATCTGTGCAGAGTTTAATAAACTGTTCTCAGTACTTTTGACACAATTCTAACGTTATAGGGCAGGGCTTGGTTGAACAAGAGGCAGTGGTGTGGATGGCAACAAAAGGTCCAGCAGGCACAGCAATCCAAAGGGTTCCAAGGTGAGGTAATCCAGAGTGCGACAAAAACCAATAATCCAATAACCTTTAAAGGAGAACGAGCAAAAGTACACATTAGAAAAACCCACTAAACGATACTTCCAGATTTACTACTATACTACTCGTAGCTTGGCACAGTCACCCAATTAAAGTTAACGGTCTAGCATTAAAGCTGGAGTTGGTAATGTTCGAGAGCTAGCAAGATTTAAAACTAGCAGCTCCTCTAAACCCCTCCCCCTTCCCACCATGGACTTGCTTCAAGCCGCGCCCCCCCCCCGGAACTCGCATCTGCCAGCAGAACTCAGCAGGGTACTCAGCTTTACCAATGTTGACTCTCGTTTGTCCTCTCGTTTTATCCAGAGCTTTTCTCGTAGCAGCCTTTTCTGCCTCTGACTTTCTTTTTTTTTGGCAGTTTAGAGGGGCGAGCCGTGACAAGTAGCGAGGAGCGAGAGGGCGTGATAGAAGGGGTGCAGGCAAGGTGTCTGATTGGTTCCTCTCCTCTTCCTGGAAATGACCAATCACCGCCATCCGGTGCGGATGACCGTGGTTGGTCAGAGTTATTGTAGGCTTGCAAGTCTCGGAGAGGTCTGATTTTTTTCGCTCCTTTTTATGAATACACAATGCATTGACTAGTCTCAGTATGGAAGGACCTTTTCACCCAGTATAAAAAAAAGTGTTTCTGAACAGGATTACCAATTATAACTTTAAGTTGTGGTGAAGCCCATGCTTTTAAAGAGTCCAGAGAAATGAATGATGATCCACAGCTGTGCCTGCTGGCAGTCCAGAGCAATCAGCAGATTGCTACCACCTGGTCACCTGAGGAGAAGCAGTAGGAATAAAACACCAGAGGCGAGAGGGAGAGAGCTGGGAGAACAAGAAAGAGAGAAGATTAAAATAAACAAAACCAAAAACCTGAGACCTGACTCCTGACATTCTCAGTATATAAATATACATATGAGTGAGTATATATATATATTTCTTATATGTTGCCACAATCACGTTTTTGATAGGGAGGTCGGTGCCCTAGCGCCCTCTATTGGCCAGCTGCCACTGATCAACCCACTTATCATCTGCTCTTCTGAGATTATATCTACTCAGCATCTTCAACTCTTGCCAGTGCCAGACCCTTAAGGTCATTTCTGGTGAAAGTCTAGGCCAAGTTTCCCACATGTTTTGCTTAGACAATCTCTAGTAAGTTTCCAGTTTCATTGCCAGTTGGTCATTTCTGCTGTGTTTTGCTTACCTTAATTCTGCTTCTTAGTTTTATCCGTAAGTGTTGAACAGCTTCAGACCTGCTCATTGCTCCTCCACTCAGATCCTTGCTGCCCAGCAACTGTTTGTCTCTGCTTGTGGAATGAATAAGTTGTTCCTCTTCTGTGTTCCTGATGTTCCTGTGACTGATCTCATCACCATGCCTCGGACCATCGCATGTGCACCTACTATTCGCTCACCAGCACTCATCTACTCACCTCTTTGTCTCCCACCTCTGCTCTTTCCACTCTGTTTCAATCTCCTACTTAATTTAGAAATTTAGGTTCAGTTTTCATTTCATCTCAGAGATTAGCCATCTTCTTCACCTAAGAAATAAAGGAAAGGGAAGATGAAATGTGGGGAAAAAAACAATCAAGGACTGCCAGGAATCCTGGAATAAAAGGAATATAAAACAAATTAATTTGGTGCCTTGGGTGTTAGGGTGTCAAGTTCTTTGAAAATGTCCAGTTTCATTTTCAGATTAATATGATTCCAGTCATAAAACAAGCCACCTTAAAATCTCTGAAAAAAAACTTGATGGATTGAAAAACAATTTTGAATATGTACAGCAAGAATGTATTTTTTCCACCTTGATTATATCTAATATTATATTATATCTATTAGTGGATATTTCTTTAATTGCGACTCTGAGACTTTATATTTTCACACAGTTCATTTATATTCATATATATTTTCACACTTGTATCAGATGATAATTCAGTTTTAGTGATTTGGATTTGGGAAATTTGTTTAAGTCCCTTAATTATTATAATTTAGATATATGTGAAGAAATGTATACTAATGAGTTCTCAATAGATTAATTGTGTCACTAGCAGTAAGATAATATTTTAAGATTGTTGCTGCAGCAGTAGCTATCTATGATGTTCTCTCTAAGTCCTGCCTTCTCTTGGTCTGTTTAAAACAAGAAAGAGGTCATAGAGGAAATCCTGACACCCTTTACATTCCACTTACAAAGATCTCCCTGAGATGTCTTCAAACAAGGTTGGAGACAGAGATTAGGGAGCTTTTAATATGGGTTTAACCTTATCTTTTCATCATGTCACCTCAGAGAGAGATGGTTGGAAGGAGGGTGTTTGAATTAGCAGCAGTGACCACTCTGTTTCACATTCTTCTACTATTTTATAACATAACAGCAGTTTCTCCAATAGCCTTAGTTGTGGCATAACAGGTGAACCATTCTTCTTCTTTAAACACATAAATGTTAACAATCTGAAGCTTTTATTTTTTTCTTTTGAGTTCTGGTAAAATTTGAAGAGAGCAGGTTGGATTTTTCTGGGTGTGGCTACACATTGAGCCGTGCAAGCTCACATCATTATTTTGAGAGATGAATGGTGAGGAGACGGGAAGAAACATATTAACTAAACAAATCAATATGGCATTACAGCCTCCAAGAGAGCGATCCCAAAAAACAAAAATAAAGAATAATACTTGGAGGCAATAGACACAAAGTCCCTAAACACTCTCACAACCACACTATAAGAAAATTGTCCCACTGTAGTGAAGTGTGTGGAAACTACTGGGTATGGTAAATCTGATGAAATAGTGAGTGTGTGTGTTGAAAGGAGGGTATTTGTTATTCCAATGATGTGAGAATGTTATTATCGAAGCAATGAGAAGGGAAGAATGTGACTGCTATGCACTTGAATAGTTTCCTTAAAGCTCTTTTCAGATAAGTAAAAAAAAAAACAATATAGCTGTGTGTGAGAAAGAAACAGCAAACTCTCATTAAACTCTCACTAACGTTTTTGTGATTTATTGAGCAGAAAATGTAAAATTAAGAATAGGTCTCAGACCAAATGTGGCCAGTGGTTATATATATTAAATGATAATAGTCCTTTTTTGTGTGTATATTCCGAAAAATCATCATTAGACCAAGAGCAGCTTGCTGAAAGTAACTCCTTTTGTTTTATTACAGACGGTTATGATTGAGATAATCCACATATAGATTTGTCATTTACAAAAATTAACTGTTTGATATAATTTTTTGTTATAATCTTTACAAGAAACCATAAAAGCATTTCTGATCAATCTGAAAGTCATACATTTAAATGTTTAAGCAGGTTCAGAAAAGGATGGATGGATGGATGGATGGATGGATGGATGGATGGATGGATGGATGGATGGATGGATGGATGGATGGATGGATGGATGTTCACATATGTAATTTGAATGTGTTCTTGGTTTATGTTTACTTTTCTAGGTTTTGTTTTATTTTCCACTTATTTATTTGTTATTACATGTTTGAAATAAGGCTCAAAAATGATTATCTAACTGATAATGTCACAGCTTCAATTATCACTTCATTACACAATGTTGCTCTTCTGAAAATGCAGGTAATTAGAGGATTACCTGACTCTGCCAGATCTATGTGTAGCCATATGTGTCCGTCGGTGCTACGCATACATCTGAAACTGCTCCATCTGAAAGCATCTGAAAAAGGAAGGGACATCTGGTATAATATTTTGAGCTGATTGGAGGACACGCCAGTAAGTGTCTGCCTAGTCATTCACAGTAAATCAAGCTTTTGCAAATCCAGTCAGGGGAGAAAAGCACACACATTGTTACCACCAAGAAATACATAAAGTTCTTACCTTTGCTCATTTTCCAATGAAGAAATTGTCTCTAGTTTTCTTCAAACATATCCAATAGTCGCTTTTATGCATACATCTACCAGCACAGCCATGTTTATTTTTCTTTGCCTGTCTGGGCACTTGCTGCCAATCATACCTGAACACCTACTCCAAAAAACAATGCTAACACATGATTGGTCTGAACATTTTTTGATTGAGTCAGACAGTTTAATTGGAGCAGTACAAGATGGATTTTTGTGAGTTTGATACTATAGATCACAATATCCTATTGAAGAGGCTTGAATATGATATTGGGATTTAGGGAACTGCACTAAGCTGGTTTAATTTCTGACAGATTCATGTTTGTTCATGTAAATAATGAATCTTCTTCATGCACCAGAGTCAGTCATGGAGTTCCTCAGGGTTTAGTGCTTGGACCAATTCAAACTGTGCTACCGCTTGGTAAAATTATTAGAAAACGTGATAACAATTTCCATGGTTATGCTGATAACAGTTATATTTATCAATGAAACTTGATGAATTCAATCAGTTACTCAGGTTGCAAGCTTGTCCTGATGACAGAAAATCCTGGATGACACTTATTTTTCTCCTCTTAAATTCAAACAAGACTGGGGTTCTGGTCTTTGGACCTAAGCGTCTGAGGAACAGACTGTGCCTGTCAACATACTTTAAATTACATTAATTTGGGCTCCACCAATAATATTAGGTGTTATCTTTGACCAGGACTTGTCCTTTAGCGCTCATATAAAAGATGTTACCAGGATTGCCTTCTTCCACCTGTGTAAAGCCCTGGTCACATGACCTGTACGAAAAGCTGTAAACATACTACAAGTGAATTTGGACCATTTCCTTTGACCTCCTTTCTTACATTCTTCATCATCATCATCATCAATTTATTTATAAAGCACATTTAAAAACTGCAGTGACGCAGACCAAAGTGCTGTACACAAATAAAAACAACAAATACAGAGATGAAAATAAACATACTATAAAAACAAACATAAAAACAATAAAATAAGGTCAGCAAGGGGTTAGACTGCCCCAACAGAGTTAAAAGCCTGAGAATAAAAGTAAGTGTTTAAACAGATCTTAAAAATACTAAGAGATGGGGCAAGTCTGACCGTCAGGGGGAGCTGGTTCCATAAACTAGGGGCGCAAACTGAGAACACCCACTCACCGCGGGCCTTATAGCTGGCAGGACGAACCAGCAGCAAGTGCTGCTCGGAGGACCTCAGGGAACGCCTCAGGACATAGGGACAGAGAAGCTGCACCAAGTAGGGTGGCCCTAGCGCATGCAAAGATTTAAAAGCAAATAAAAGAATCTTAAATTTAATCCGATAGCGGATTGGCAGCCAGTGCAGATTAGCCAGTACAGGGATAATATGTTGCTTCAAAGTAGTCCCAGTTAAAAATCGCATTTTGTACTAACTGGAGACGAACTATTGTGGATGAAGGAGCGCCATATAACAAAGAGTTGGCATAATCAAGGCGTGATGTCACAAACGCATGGATGACTGAGTGAATATCTTTTCTCCTCAAAATGGGTTTTAGCTTGGCCAGCCTATGGAGGTGGAAAAAACAGGATCTAACAACCTGGTTAATCTGGACATCAAATCTGAGGTCAGAGTCAAAGATGACCCCCAGATTTTTTATGTTCCGTTTCAGTAGAGCCAACAAGCAGGAGGACAGAGTCGGGACTACAGCTGCAGGAGAACAAGGGGCAAAAAAATTCGCTTCCAATTTAGACTCGCTTAAGTGGAGAAAATTTGATGAGAGCCAAGTCTTAATCTCAGCCATACAATCAGAAAGGGGTTGCACTGGATCAGTAGATTTTAGGGCCACATATAACTGACAGTCATCGGCATAAAGGTGGTAATTTACCTGAAATTTCTTTAAAAAACCTACCAGTGGTAAAAGATACAAGTTAAAAAGAAGCGGAACCAAAATCGAACCTTGGGGAACTCCACAGGTAAGAGAAGACACAGCAGAGGCACAATTTCCTAATGCAACATTAAAACTTCTGGCCTGAAAGTACGAGCGAAACCACTGGAGAGCTGATCCTCGGATGCCAACTAAGGACTCCAGGCGTTGCAGCAGAATGGCATGATCAACGGTATCAAAAGCGGCGGATAGATCCAGGAGGATCAGCAGGACATAAGAGCCGGAGTCAGAGGCGAGTAAAATATCATTAAAAACTCTAAGTAGTGATGACTCTGTACTGTGAAGGGAGGGAAAACCAGACTGAAAGAGGTCTAAGACATTAAAATGATCAAGATGGTCTGAGATCTGACTAAACGCCACCTTCTCCAGCAATTTGGACAGAAATGGGAGCTTGGAGATTATAAAAATCTTATAAGAATCCAGTGTTCATGGTCCTTTTGAAAGTTCATAGCCAGGTTAATAGTCTTGTCCAGGATTTTCTAGGAATGCCTCATGAAAACCCTCTGCTTAGGGTCACCAGGTGAATGCCTTCAACACAACCTAAACTACTTATTTCTAAAATTGTAGAGGACGGCATGTGTTTACAGGTACATAAAATAGACCATGATGAAGAACTGTTGTTTTCAGAAAATTTGACTTTTTTCTCACTTTTCAAAGGTGTTCCAAGTCACAGTCCAGCTCATGGAACAGAATCCACTACATGTAGAGGTGCTCCTCTGTATCTATGCTAACTTTTAGCAGTGTTGTTGTCTTCTCTCTCATTTGTTCCAAACAGAGCACTCTGCTCTCAAACTGCAGCAGGTTTGTTTCTGGTTCTAATGAGATGTAGGAGAGATCACATTTATCCAGTTTTAGCATCACTTCACTGGCTCCATGTAAAATCCAAAATTTCAGATTTCTGAGATATGATGAACCAAGTCGAGTAAGCACAGAGGTTCTTCAAAATAGGGGATGTTCTTTTACTTTTACTTTCACCAAAGTGTATTAATAAAATTAACTAGAGCTCATAAAAGAGGTTAAATGATCAAAACTGGAATTCAAATGGTTAACTTAACATCTCATCTGACAAAACAACAAAACTGACCTAACAAAGACACACAAGGGCATATATGCTGGCTGATCAGACCATGTGAAACAAATAGGGTTCACTAGACAAACATTTACTAACTTGAAAATAAACAAACTAATCAGTACAGTTGAGTAGTTAATAAAACTAAAGAACATAACATCCAAACCTAATTATATAACTTCAAAGTTAAATCAGTTACCAAAATCATAAAAAAATAAACTCAAGGAAATTCTTTAATCCCCTCTTCCTGGTGGAGTTTGGTTGGTCCAATTAGCTTCTATTTTATTTGTGTGGAGTTGAGCCCTTCAACAACAGCTGTGTCCAAATTCAGGGTCTGCATCCTGCAAAGGGTTCCTCCTACTCGGTATAAGGAGGATGGATCCTTCAAGACAGCAAAAGCAGGAAGTTGGTGTCTTGTGAATTTGGACCTTCTACCCTTCCTTCTAGAGCCCTGCATTTGAGCCTGAGGCTCGAGGGGCCCGACAGCCCGAAGGCCCGCGGGCCGGGCTACGGGCCCCTTGGGGGCGGACACGGGCCGGGCTCTGGCTTTTTATTTTTACCTGCAAATTAAAGTGATGTGCTGTGTTCATTGTTTATCCAACTTAAATTGCGACATTTGAATGCAACACCTTCCCGCTCCACTTCCTGTCTCGCTGGCCACTGGCTCTCTCACACCCCAGACGCCAGTGACTGTCTGTTGGGCACGTCTGGCCCGCTCGGTGCTGAATGTCCCAGCCAGCAGCAGCAGCAAGGAGCACCTTTAGTGCAGCTGGATGGGTCCTCGAGCAGAGGAGGACTGGACTTGCCCCCCGACACTGTTGATGCTGTTTTGTTTCTGCATGATGCCAAGAAGTACAGTAGGCTTAAAGATGTTTTTTTTAAATCTCAAAATAAGGTCAAATGTTACTGCGTTTTCATACATGTCAACTCTCCCGGAGCCAACTTTCTCCCGATTTCCGACAGTTTCCACCGTCCGTTGTTTCGACTGGCTATTTATAGCGATAACACCCTGGTTCTCCATAAATGTCTCCCTAATTCTGAGTTCTCAAGGTTGACTTGTATGAGCGTTGTTCGATCATGCACAAAAAAGGGGGGTGGGCCGGGCTCAGAATATAGGCCCGAGAAGGGCTCTACTTCCTTCTGTTCCTGCCTTAACCCTCTGTGCATGTCCTGTCGCCTATCAACCGTGACAATGCTAAACAAAAGCAGTGAAAATGGAGTATAAAAGAGTTATCCTTCTTCCGTCTTTTATTCTGCAATTACTTTTTAAAATGTTGTCCTGTGTTCTGTAAATAGTTTTATTTCTGTATATTCTTGAATTTTAGTATTCGGCAGCTCTGGCAGTTGAAACCACGCCTAGCATGCTGCTTGCTAAAAGCTGTAGCATAAGACTTAGCAAACAGGAAGAGAACGCCTGATGTTACCATGTGCAGTGCAGGAAACAGTATACCTTGCTCTCATAGGCTAGTTTGTTAGCCAATCTGAGTTCAGCAAATTCAAATAATGAATATGAATGAGCTGCTGACAAAGCCTGACGGAAACAGCCGGAACCAGCTGAATTTTGATGTAGATGGATTGAAAGGTCTGTTAATCAGTGTTTCCTGACATTTTTTAGATATAAAATGTTTCATATTACAGGTTAATACTTAAGAAATAACCACAAATTCATGAAATTTGCATGAAATGGCCTCTTTAACTAAATGTGTGCATTTACAGTTAGAACTAGTGTATTTCCATCATTTAAACAACAAACTTAATGAAATAAACTCACAAACTGAAACAAAAGGTGTTACCAACATTTACTGTTTTGTGGACATGGATGTGGCCATCACACGTGCTTTAAACAATCAAGTCCAACTTATATTAAAGATTTTGTTGTTCCATATATTCCGAACAGCGCTCTTTGCTCTCAGGCTACAGGTGTGCTTGTGCTTGCTCCTCTGTAGGTCAAAGTGTGTTCACACAGTAATCTCTCAAAAAGAGCCCATTTTAATGATAATCTGAGCTAATTAATATATGGGCCCTGTCCCATACCCGCACTTGCGCCCTTGCGCATTTCAATCACGCATTCCTGATGAGGGGCGCAAGTGCGTAGGGTGTCCCGATTCTCCAGAGTGGAGACTCGTGCCCTGGGCCCCCCCCCCCTTTTGCACCCTTAATTCACAGTTCGCCGAAGCCTGCATCAGTGCAAATTTCAGCGAAGTGTATTTCCCGCAATGCATTGCTGCAAGTGGATTTTGACAGAGGAAGGTGGAGAAATGGCTGGGTCACCCAGACCAAAAACTGTTTTCACAAGTGTAGAATCCAAATAATCTTTATTCTTTTATCTTTATTGTCTTTTATGTAATTACAATCAAATGATTCTCTGTTGGAAAGATGTATGAAATATCTGATGAAAATATAATTAAATAATAACGGTACTAACGTGTATTTTTGGACATGATACACTAACAATTTAATCACTCATTCTTGTCTTATACAGCTTCTTAGGTTCCTGTGCTTCATTCTCCTCAAAATAAATGCTTGTTAGAGTTTTAAAATCATATCTAGTATCAAAATAATGCAAACAGCCACCGGTACTATCATTTTGGTTGTCATGGAGAAAGAATTCTGTTGCACAGGTTGTTAGCGTAATGCTCGCTGTCCCAGTACTGCTAATATGTGCACACGTGTTTACTACGCACTTGTAACCCTTATGTGCACTTCTGCTAAGTAAGGTGTAGTGCGGGTATTGGGACAAGGCCATGGATTTTGATGTGTTTTTTGTGAACTCCATTGCCAACCTAACTCAAAACACAACAGAACCCAGATCAACCCAGTCAGTCAGACTGATTTGTCATACATGTGATTACATGCAGCAGTTGGTGCTGCGGGGCATCTCGGGTGCTTTTTTAGCATGCTGCATTGCCATGAAAACCCAAAAGTGTGTGTGTGTGTGTGTGTGTGTGGATTATAGCACAACTGCACAAACAAGGAGGCGGGATGGCAGATCAATAATGTGTATTGATACTTAGGGGAGGTTTATCTGTGTAACCAATTGTTAGCACAGGGAGCAAAACATCCATCTATCCATTTTCTGAACCTGCTCCTTCCTGTTCAGGGTCGCAGGGAGCTGGTGCCTATCTCCAGTGGTCTTGGGCAAGAAGCGGGGGACAACAGGTCTCCAGTCCATCGCATAGACAAACCCCCATTCACACAAATACTCAGGGACAATTTTTAGAGTTGCCAATTAACCTCATGCATGTTTTTGGACTGTGGGAGGAAACCAGAGTCCCTGGAGAAAACCCATGCATGCACGGGGAGAACATGTAAACTCCATGCAGAAAGGCCCCAGCCTGGATTCGAACCCAGGACCTTCTTGCTGCAACAGCTCTACCATCTGCACCATCGTGCAAAACAGTGGAGGCGATCGCAGGCAGTGATGTCATTGGCATGGGACAAAACTGAGTGGTTAGCCAGGTAATAGGGTTCATTATCAGTAAATCTAAATCACTGGTGAGAGAATCCAGTCCACAACCATTAATCTGAATCCAAAAAACGGGCCAATGGTCAAAACCACAGAAAGCTTTTAATATACTTAAAGACCAACGGGAGGAACGGACAGATGCAACATCAAGGAAATCTAAACAAGTTATGACCAGGTAATCCGATGTCCAATATACAATCCAACAAGGGCTGAAGCAAAAGGCAAAGTCTGGGATAGTCTAAGGCAGGTCAACACTGAGAATAGGCAGACAAAGAAGTGCTGGACAGAGATGCAAGCACACTGTGTGACAGTAAAAAGACGGGTGTGATCAGGGTAAAAAAAAGTATCATGAACTTGTTGCACACTCGGACAACAAGAGACGTCGAGACGTGCGTGTGTTTAAAGAACTTCTTTAATCGTCGTTTGTCTGGGAATACAGGAAAAAAGGCACATAATTCTGACGTGCTTCACACGACTGGCTACACTGGCCTACTGGACTGTACACGTCAGTAACAAACATTTAGGACCTACAGCTGCCTTAAGTGCCCGTTTAAGCTGATAGTATCCTGAATAGAATTCCTCCTCTGTTAGAATAATCAACAAGTATCAACAGCCTGTATGTACAGCCTTAGATTAACTTTACTTAGTCCCTTTTTTATTGTAAATGGGGGAGGTTCCTGTCTTACTGCCAAATAACTGGTTCCCCACAAACTGAACAGAAACATGATAGTTTTGAGCTTTTTCTGAACATTTTAAGTTTATTTTTAATGAGTGGTGTGGGTTTTTGTGAATATTGTTGCCATGGCAACTGGAAGCTCTAAGAAACTATGATAGTTCACATAGTTCACATCTGGTATCCAACCTGGTTACTTTGATTTATCATATGCATAATAACATACGGTAGATTTTGCTGGGAGGCATTATGGATGTAGTTTTTGGCGAGCTGCATGACCAACGATTGTCTATAAAAGTTATTGCGATCGTCCCATGAGTGAGTCGGATGTTTGGGTGTATGATATGTGTGCCTGCACTTATGATACCATCTTGTCGGTGTTTGTCTGAGATAGTGGTGTTTTTTTGTTTTTTTTCTGAGGGCGTATCCCAGTATTTCATGCACTGACATTTGCATTTGTCAAAATAAAATTTTACCTCTTTTTATGGTATCACCAAAACAAACTCACTTTTTTGAAGTTTACTGCCACCAATTTTTAAAAGAGCCTTCTCAGCATCAACATCAGGGCTGTGTAACAACACTCTTAATTCTCTCCTGCACAGCCTCAGGTCAGCTCTCCCTCCTGTTAAATTCATATAATCCATGCCCATCAAAAGTCCCCCTCTACAGAAAAGCACTCTGCACTTGTTTAATTACCCCGGATTTCTTTCTGTTTTCTTTTCTCTGTCTCAAGGGGTCTCCCTCTGAAGAAAAGGGAACAATTAATTTTGGGTCACTGCTGTGGGGCATTTGGAAACTAAAACTGTCTCTCTTGGATTATTCCTGCAGAAAATAAAATTGTCAGATTATTCCCTAAAGAGCCATTACTACAGTTTGTTTAACCTTTAGTGGCCTTGATAAAAGGGGTCAGAAGTATCCCTTTTACCAATCTTTGAGTAACTCTTTTGATTATTACATACAGCACAGTGTGAGGGAAATTATTTGTCTGCAAAAATGGGCAAGTGAGCAGTGGCTATTAAACTAAAATAATCCTGAATGTCAGGATGCAGGTTTTCTCAACTGACGGTATTTCTTTTAAAAAAGGAAAGCAATCTCATTCACTTTACTTGTCAGTAATTATCTCATTGATTGTCTTTCGGCAAAAGGATTTTTTTATCCTCCATCGGTAAGAATATATTATAGAAAGAGTACTGCTGGGTTAGGAGACAGACCAGCACTACTTAAAGGTGGTAAAGAGGATTTTGCCCCTAATGAGAAGCTCAACGGCTGTTTTTCTTTTTCCGAGTAATGCACATGCATTGTAGCAACCCCCCCCCCCCTTCCACCAACGCCAGAAACGCCTCCGTTAGAAATCCCACTTTGCTTGTTTTCTCTAGGCAGCGCTGGAATTTTTTTCTGGAACAACTACAACTTTGTTTCTTCGAATATGTCATAGAATGCGCCGCGAGGTGGCAGCAAATTGTAGTAGCTCTGTCTTTGCTATCGTGATTTTTTTAAATTGCAGCCGTCTTTTGACAGACTTCAGCTGTCAAATTAGTTTCTTTAAAAGAGGATTTTTACGTCGGTTCGGGGGCTGTGCTGCACGGGAGAGTTTTTTGGATGTTTTTGGCTCTTTTTGGCTGTTTCCAGATTTGGTTATGATGAGTCTCCATGGCAACGGAAGACTTGTTTATCAGCGTGACCAACTGATAAAACTCTCCCAAATCAAAATTAACAGTGAAATAACACAGCAAATCCCGCTGGAGTTGAAGAGGACGCAGGGCAGGAGTGAAGCAGAGAGAAAAGCGGTGGAGATTTAAACCGTTTCTTCCAACTGTTGTGATGGGTAAAGTCAGATCGCTAGCTAACAAAACGGACGAGCTCGAGGTGCTAACCAGGTCCCAGAAAGAGTACAGAGAATGCAGTTTTATGTGTTTCACCGAGACGTGGCTGCATGAACACATCCCGGACAGTAACGTGTCTGTACACGGCTTTATGACGGTCCGCGCAGACCGCAGTAAGCAACTCAGCGGGAAGCTGAGGGGAGGTGGAATCATAGTGCTGGTTAACCAGCGTTGGTGTCATCCTGGACATCCTGTGAGTTTCCGTCCATATTATTTACCCAGAGAGTTTACCTGTGTTATTCTGGTAGCGGTTTATATAATACCTGGTACCGCTCCAGAAACTGCCTGTGATGTCATCAGCGCCGTTGTTGCAAGGCTACAAACACAGCATCCAAACTCAGTTATGGCGATCTCTGGAGACTTCAACAACGTCTCCCTCTCTACAGCTTTACCAACATTCCAACAGTTTGTCAGTTGCTCCACCAGAGAAAATAAGACGTTGGACTTATTTTATGTAAATATTAAAAATGCATACAGCTCCTCTGCCCTGCCACCTTTAGGAAGATCTGACCATAATCTGGTTTTTCTCACCTCCACCTACAAGCCCATCATTCAGCAGCAACCAGTGATCACAAAAACCATCAAAACCTGGTCTAATGATGCTGAAGGTGCTCTGAAAGGTTGCTTCGAGGCTACGGACTGGAATGTCCTCTGTGAACCTCATGGAGACAACATCAACACCATGACTGAGTGTGTGACAGATTATATAAACTTCTGTGTGGACAGCATCGTACCAACATGAACTGTGAGGTGCTTCCCCAATAACAAACCCTGGATCACCAGAGACCTGAGAAAGCTGCTGAACATCAAAAAGAAAGCCTTCAGGGTTGGTGACAGGGAGTTATTAAAGACAACACAAAAACAACTTAAAGCACAAACCAGGAAGTGCAAGGAGGACTACAGGAGGAAGCTAGAGAGTCAGCTCCAGCAGAACAACCTGAGGGATGTGTGGTCTGGAATGAAGAAGATCACCGGCTTCAAGGTAAAGGGGGACCAGACTGATGGAGGTCTGGACAGAGCTAATGAACTGAACATGTTCTTCAACAGGTTCAGTTCCCCCCCTGCCTCCATCCCCACAGACCACACACCCTCCATGAGCCCACAGCTTTCCTGTCACACCTCCACTCCGTCACCCTGCAGCTCAGTCATGGACCAGAACACTGCATCATCTTCCTCCACCTCAGAGCACCCAAAGACCTCCTCTGTCTCCACCTCCACTCTGTCTGTGACCTGCAACCAGGTCAAGAAACAACTAGAGAAACTGAACCAGAACAAGGCTGCAGGTCCAGATGGTGTCAGTCCCAGAGTTCTCAAGACCTGCTCAATGCAACTATGTCCAGTTCTCCAGCACCTCTTCAACACCAGTCTGAGACAGAAAACAGTTCCTGTGCTGTGGAAAACATCCTGCCTTGTTCCAGTACCTAAAAAACCACAACCAGCTGAACCAAACGACTACAGACCAGTTGCCCTGACATCTCACGTCATGAAAGTCCTGGAGAGACTCTTACTGGCTC
>SSNP01000185.1:875458-888551 GCA_006937955.1 Pachypanchax playfairii | reverse complement strand
GTCAGACCTCTGGTCTTCATCAGACTCCTGGCTGTCAGACCTCTGGCCTTTATCAGGCTCCTGGGTGTCAGACCTCTGGTCTTCATCAGACTCCTGGGTGTCAGACCTCTGGTCTTCATCAGGCTCCTGGGTGTCAGACCTCTGGTCTTGATCCGGCTCCTGGGTGTCAGACCTCTGGCCTTTATCAGGCTCCTGGGTGTCAGACCTCTGGCCTTCATCATACTCCTGGGTGTCAGACCTCTGGCCTTCATCAGGCTCCTGGGTGTCAGACCTCTGGCCTTCATCAGACTCCTGGCTGTCAGACCTCTGGCCTTCATCATACTCCTGGGTGTCAGACCTCTGGCCTTCATCATACTCCTGGGTGTCAGACCTCTGGCCTTCATCAGGCTCCTGGGTGTCAGACCTCTGGCCTTCATCAGACTCCTGGCTGTCAGACCTCTGGCCTTTATCAGGCTCCTGGGTGTCAGGCCAGAACCTCTTAAAGAACCATCTGTAACCTGAAGTCTAGTCTTAACAACCTGAAACTAAATTAGAATCATCTGTTGCTGAGACATGCTTGTACATATGAACCTGAAGTGACCTGAAACCAGTGAAATTCTCCAACAGTCTCTGTAATGATGCTGGAAAAGAAAATCTGTTGTTGCACATAAGCAACAGGAGGCGCTGCTGGAGAGTTTACACAAGAGACAAAGAAGAGAAAACAAGAACTTAGTCTGTCATCACACACACACTCAGTGTTCAGCCTGGTACAACAGTTAACAATAAGACAAAAGCAGTTTTGTTCTCTGTAATCTGGTCAGACCCACATTTCTGCCATACTCAGTCTGATTGCAGCAACAGGACTCTGCTGGACCATCAGGAACCTCACTGGAACATGGACCCTAAGCATCTCTCTTCGGGCAGTCAGCTGCAGGTTCAACTCAAGAAAAAGGTGAAAGATTTGATGACATTTTAATAATGTAATTATTAGAAGTATTGTGAGGCACTCACTCTTTAAACTGTCTATTTACAATGCTGGATACTTGTACAGCAGAGTACTGCAGAGAGTTTCACAGAAAATCTTACATTAAATAGAAACAATGTATTAAACAATGTTATTTAAGTGAATTTGAGAGTAAAAGAAAAGTACAACGGTAGTACAGAAATGCTGTCATAATAACAGAAAAGAGTTAGAACAGTTTACTTTCACTGGATTTATAAGCCGCAGCAAGTAATACGAAGCCAGATGTTTCTGTCCACTGCCAGACATTAGAAACAAATACAACCTACATATGTACTAGTACTATCTAGTCCTGTTTAACGTCACAGCTGCACTCGCACAGCTGCACACGTACAGCTGTGGTAACACAGCTGCACTCGCACAGCTGTAGTAACACAGCTGCACTCACACAGCTGCAGACACACAGCTGTAGTAACACAGCTGCACTCAAACAGCTGCAGACACACAGCTGTAGTAACACAGCTTCACTCACACAGCTGAAGTAACACAGCTGCACTCAAACAGCTGCAGACACACAGCTGCACTCGCACAGCTGCAGACACACAGCTGCACTCGCACAGCTGCAGACACACAGCTGCAGACACACAGCTGCACTCACACAGCTGAAGTAACACAGCTGCAGACACACAGCTATAGTAACACAGCTGCACTCGCACAGCTGAAGTAACACAGCTGCACTCGCACAGCTGCAGACACACAGCTGCACTCGCACAGCTGCAGACACACAGCTGTAGTAACACAGCTGTAGTAACACAGCTGCACACGCACAGCTTCACTCGCACAGCTGCAGACACACAGCTGCAGTCACACAGCTGCACTCACACAGCTGCAGACACACAGCTGCACTCGCACAGCTGCAGACACACAGCTGCACTCACACAGCTGCAGACACACAGCTGCAGACACACAGCTGCACTCGCACAGCTGCAGACACACAGCTGCACTCGCACAGCTGCACTTGCACAGCTGCACTCGCACAGCTGCACTCGCACAGCTGCAGACACACGGCTATAGTAACACAGCTGCACTCACACAGCTGAAGTAACACAGCTGCACTCGCACAGCTGCAGACACACAGCTATAGTAACACAGCTGCACTAACACAGCTGAAGTAACACAGCTGAAGTAACAAAGCTGCAGACACACAGCTGCAGACACACAGCTGCACTCACACAGCTGCAGACACACAGCTGCACTGCCACAGCTGCAGACACACAGCTGCACTCGCACAGCTGCAGACACACAGCTGCACTCGCACAGCTGCACTTGCACAGCTGCACTCGCACAGCTGCACTCGCACAGCTGCAGACACACGGCTATAGTAACACAGCTGCACTCACACAGCTGAAGTAACACAGCTGCACTCGCACAGCTGCAGACACACAGCTATAGTAACACAGCTGCACTTGCACAGCTGAAGTAACACAGCTGAAGTAACAAAGCTGCAGACACACAGCTGCAGACACACAGCTGCACTCACACAGCTGCAGACACACAGCTGCAGACACACAGCTGCACTCGCACAGCTGCAGACACACAGCTGCACTCGCACAGCTGCAGACACACAGCTGCACTCGCACAGCTGCACTTGCACAGCTGCACTCGCACAGCTGCACTCGCACAGCTGCAGACACACAGCTGCAGACACACAGCTGCACTCACACAGCTGAAGTAACACAGCTGCACACACACAGCTGCACTCGCACAGCTGCAGACACACAGCTGTAGTAACACAGCTGCATTCACACAGCTGCAGTAACACAGCTGCACACACACAGCTGCACTCGCACAGCTGCAGACACACAGCTGTAGTAACACAGCTGTAGTAACACAGCTGCACACGCACAGCTTCACTCGCACAGCTGCAGACACACAGCTGCACTCACACAGCTGAAGTAACACAGCTGCAGACACACAGCTATAGTAACACAGCTGCACTCGCACAGCTGAAGTAACACAGCTGCACTCGCACAGCTGCAGACACACAGCTGCACTCGCACAGCTGCAGACACACAGCTGCACTCGCACAGCTGCAGACACACAGCTGCACTCGCACAGCTGCAGACACACAGCTGCAGACACACAGCTGCACTCACAAAGCTGCAGACACACAGCTGCACTCGCACAGCTGCAGACACACAGCTGCACTCGCACAGCTGCACACACACAGCTGCACTCGCACAGCTGCAGACACACAGCTGTACTCACACAGCTGAAGTAACACAGCTGCACTCGCACAGCTGCACTCACACAGCTGCAGACACACAGCTGCACTCACACAGCTGCAGACACACAGCTGAAGAAACACAGCTGCACTCGCACAGCTGCAGACACACAGCTGCACTCACACAGCTGCAGACACACAGCTGCACTCACACAGCTGCAGACACACAGCTGCACACACACAGCTGCACTCGCACAGCTGCAGACACACAGCTGCACTCACACAGCTGCAGTAACACAGCTGCACACGCACAGCTTCACTCACACAGCTGCAGACACACAGCTGCAGACACACAGCTGCACTCGCACAGCTGCAGACACACAGCTGCACTCGCACAGCTGCAGACACACAGCTGCACTCGCACAGCTGCAGACACACAGCTGTAGTAACACAGCTGCACTCGCACAGCTGAAGTAACACAGCTGCACTCACACAGCTGCAGACACACAGCTGCACTCACACAGCTGCAGACACACAGCTGCACTCACACAGCTGCAGACACACAGCTGCACTCGCACAGCTGCAGACACACAGCTGCAGACACACAGCTGCACTCACAAAGCTGCAGACACACAGCTGCACTCGCACAGCTGCAGACACACAGCTGCACTCGCACAGCTGCAGACACACAGCTGCACTCGCACAGCTGCAGACACACAGCTGAAGTAACACAGCTGCACTCACACAGCTGCAGACACACAGCTGTACTCGCACAGCTGCAGACACACAGCTGCACTCGCACAGCTGAAGTAACACAGCTGCACTCGCACAGCTGCAGACACACAGCTGCACTCGCACAGCTGCAGACACACAGCTGCACTCGCACAGCTGCAGACACACAGCTGCACTCGCACAGCTGCAGACACACAGCTGAAGTAACACAGCTGCACTAACACAGCTGAAGTAACACAGCTGCACTCGCACAGCTGCAGACACACAGCTGCACTCGCACAGCTGCAGACACACAGCTGCACTCACACAGCTGCAGACACACAGCTGCACTCGCACAGCTGCAGACACACAGCTATAGTAACACAGCTGCACTCAAACAGCTGCAGACACACAGCTGCACTCGCACAGCTGCAGACACACAGCTGCACTCGCACAGCTGCAGACACACAGCTGCACTCGCACAGCTGCAGACACACAGCTGCACTCGCACAGCTGCACTTGCACAGCTGCACTCGCACAGCTGCACTCGCACAGCTGCAGACACACGGCTATAGTAACACAGCTGCACTTGCACAGCTGAAGTAACAAAGCTGCAGACACACAGCTGCACTGTTCTGCTTAGGCCAAATATGGACAGGAGGCAGCCAACAAGACTGTGAGTGACTCCTTAGAGTGATAAATAACTTGTCCAGCGTTTAGTGAACACCTCCCATGAGAGGTTGATCTTTGTGGTATATTTTCCATTAGTGTACCACCTGCTCAAATTTACTAATTCAGACCACGCCCCCTAAGTAAAGGGGAGATGGAGAAAAGGGAGGAAGTTATTTGGTAGGAGTTGAGGGCCACTTTCTGTATAAACCAGACGAGCCTCGACCCCCCAAGTGTTAATGAAACACAGAGAGAATGATGGTAGGAGAGGAGGGGGGGTCAGGGCTCCGACCCGTCACAGTTCATTTTTTCAGGCTGTGAGAAACACATGTTCTCAGTCAAGTTTGGGGAAACAGCGCCACTCTGTTGTCGATCTCTATTCAGTGGTCACATCAGATCCTGCAACAGCATCTTCGGTGTCCGAGTTGGATCGACCGCAACTTGCGCACGCGTAATGAGATGAATGGCCGCTGCACCTGACGGCCCACCAGGAAGTGTGGCCAATAAACCCTCGACCGTTAATACCCGCTCGGTTCTGTAACCGGAAGCGCGGGCCGGAGTGCTCAGTCTGACCGTCGGGACTTGGCCCCCGGGACTACGCGGGGCTACCCGTCCCCTCACCCCGCCTCGTCGGAACTCCAGACCCCTCCTGCTGCCGAGCTGAAGCTCCGTGAAGCTCCGTGAAGCTCCGAGCGCGTCCACCCTGACTGCAATGGGATGCTGCGGTAGCGCGGAGGTAAGCACAGACTGGTTCGGTCCATCTCGGTACCGTTCTGCTGCCCGGTGTCCTTCACCAGCTGGACAGCGTGTGATCGTATTTTGCCCGTGAAAGGGAAACTGAGGAGGGCCGAGCTCGGATTACATCCAACAGCTCCTTAATCCAATTATCTGCTCCAGCCAGCAGGTCACTTACCGAACCCGGCTGCCGGTAAACAACAGGCCCAACTGCAGCTGATTGGAGATGAAACCGGGCCGAGCGAGCAGGCCTCGCAAGGGGCATGTTCAGGCTGGCTCGGTTCGGTCCGGTCCTACAGGCCCGGCTGCGCGCTCACGGTGACCGTGTTTGTGTGTGTTTCAGAGGACAAAGAGAGAATGGAGACCGCTGGAGGACCGGAGCTGCACGGACCTGCCCTGGTTCCTGCTCTTCACCGTCTTTTGCGTCGGCATGGTAACCGGAGACAAAACATCCGAACCAGAACCATCGACACCTGACACTTACACACAGTCCTACTGCAGTACTGCTGCAGTACTACAGCTCACAGTACTACAACAGTACTATATTTATTTATCTGGTATTGCTAAGACTACCATAACAATAAACCAAGTCAGCATCAAAACATAGTACTATCTGTACTGTAGTAATACTACATTCATATAGTTGCAGTTTCTACTTACATAATGATTATTTATATGTACTACTATTACTACATTACTACCCTAATATCATCCTATGTCATCCTACAGTAGTACCATAATAGCAGCAGTAGAATAGTACGCTATTACTGCTAAAATTGCACCACAATAGTACTATAAACTCGATAAATAAAGTATTTTTCATTTCATTTTCATTTCATACTAGCACAGTAAAACTCAAGTCATAGGTAGGGTAATAGAAGCTCTTGAAAAGCTATGGGTTTACTGTAGTACTTCTCGTCATCTTATAGTAGTAGTAGTAGTCATAGTAGCCTGTATTCTACTAAAGCATTAGTTTGACAAATTCTCTGAAATATGTGTGTTTGAGACTTGAACATAAACTCAGTGTGTTTGTTTCCTGGTAATAAAGTTTGTTTATTTCCCTTAAATGGAGCCACATTTGGAAAATGTGTGAGTTCAGCAGCACACCTTAGTTTCTGGATTGTTCCCATAAAAACTTGCCAAATCTTCCTGCTGATGTCAAACAGATTATTCTGCTATTGACTCATGTTTGGAGTTTATCTGACAGAATGGTTGAAGTCTGATTTAACATTTTATTCATTTAACAAACAGAAGCATCATACTGTCCCACACCAGGGTCCACCAGAGTCTGTGACACTATCAGCTTAGCAGTGTCTTTGTCTTCTCCACACATTGACTCCACCATCCAACAGGCAGAATCTGGACTCAAGGCTGAACCTAATATTCTGCCACATGCTCAGCTTCATATTGCTGATGGTGAAGGAAGTCATGGCAGCCTCCTGGCAGCACTATGACACCAGAGATGGTCTGAGTAAAGTCTGGTCTGGATTGTCTGTCGGCCATATTGTCCTCCAAACCAAAACTACAGATCTGTAGAATTCTGGTTCTAGTTTCCTTAGTGCTGACAGGGTGAGGAGATGGTCCTCCTGTGTGTTGTCTTCTTGGGACGCCCACTTCATGGCCTGTATCTGACATCCCCGAGTACATGGACTTTGTTCTTCATTTTGGAGACCATGTCTCACTCCAAATAATGCTGTAATAGGGTTTGTGGAACACTAGCTTGAAGTTGTCTTATGAGACAGCTCCTGTCCAGATCAAACGTGGCCCACTCAGAGCAGACACCAACCGACCGAGTCCCGACCGCTCCCAAGTGCTGCTAATCAGGTTCCAGTCAAACCACCTGATTATCAGCACCTGTAGAAGTAGAAGCTCCAAATTGGAGTCAATAACACAATAAGTTGTTTGACATTGGCATGGCAAGTTTTTTATGTGCACAACCCACAAATTAATATAATTCAAATGTGGTTCTGTTTAGAGGAATAAAAAAAACTTTCCTGTTCCTTATGATTTCGTGCCAAGATACTTTGTTGCAAAAAAGTAATAGCCAAACACACTTCCTTACTTTTTTTCACAAAGTTTACATAAAACTCTAGAGTTGGGAAAATAACCTGGATGTTAAATGTAAAGAATCCAGATGCTCCAGTGGCTCGTTGTTCAATTCACACCACTGTAACTCTGGTACATGTGCGGTAGAGAGACAGTTCAAATGGTTTTTGAAAAAAATAAATAAATCTGCGCTTTATGGGAATTTGGGTGCAAGGGGATCATGGTAGACTAATGAACTCACAAGATACCTCTGTCACTGTTCATAACTAATAGTGAAGGTAACCGTTGTGTAACAGCTGGACTTTACTTAGATTATGTCCCTTGCTGTGACTTTCAACAAACATTCTTACAGGACCTGGTGTTTATAAACCTGAAGGTGGTGACATGGTGAGGTGATGACATGCTGAAGTGGTGAGATGGTGAGGTGATGACATGCTGAAGTGGTGAGATGGTGAGGTGATGACATGCTGAAGTGGTGACATGGTGAGGTGATGACATGCTGAAGTGGTGAGATGGTGAGGTGATGACATGCTGAAGTGGTGACATGGTGAGGTGGTGAGATGGTGAGGTGGTGAGATGGTGACATGGTGAGGTGGTGAGGTGGTGAAGTGGTGAGATGGTGACATGGTGAGGTGATGACATGCTGAAGTGGTGACATGGTGAGGTGATGACATGCTGAAGTGGTGACATGGTGACATGGTGAGGTGATGACATGCTGAAGTGGTGAGATGGTGAGGTGATGACATGCTGAAGTGGTGACATGGTGAGGTGATGACATGCTGAAGTGGTGACATGGTGACATGGTGAGGTGATGACATGCTGAAGTGGTGAGATGGTGACATGGTGAGGTGATGACATGCTGAAGTGGTGACATGGTGAGGTGATGACATGCTGAAGTGGTGACATGGTGACTTGGTGATGTGGTGACATGGTGACTTGGTGATGTGGTGACATGGTGACATGGTGACGTGGTGATGTGGTGACGTGGTGACTTGGTGATGTGGTGACATGGTGACGTGGTGATGTGGTGACGTGGTGACATGGTGACTTGGTGATGTGGTGACGTGGTGACTTGGTGATGTGGTGACATGGTGACTTGGTGACGTGGTGATGTGGTGACGTGGTGATGTGGTGACATGGTGACTTGGTGATGTGGTGACGTGGTGATGTGGTGACATGGTGACGTGGTGACGTGGTGACGTGGTGATGTGGTGACTTGGTGATGTGGTGACGTGGTGATGTGGTGACATGGTGACTTGGTGATGTGGTGACGTGGTGATGTGGTGACATGGTGACTTGGTGATGTGGTGACATGGTGAGGTGATGACATGCTGAAGTGGTGACATGGTGAGGTGATGACATGCTGAAGTGGTGACATGGTGACATGGTGAGGTGATGACATGCTGAAGTGGTGAGATGGTGACATGGTGAGATGATGACATGCTGAAGTGGTGACATGGTGAGGTGATGACATGCTGAAGTGGTGAGATGGTGAGGTGATGACATGCTGAAGTGGTGACATGGTGACATGGTGAGGTGATGACATGCTGAAGTGGTGAGATGGTGACATGGTGAGGTGATGACATGCTGAAGTGGTGAGATGGTGACATGGTGAGGTGATGACATGCTGAAGTGGTGACATGGTGAGGTGATGACATGCTGAAGTGGTGAGATGGTGACATGGTGAGGTGATGACATGCTGAAGTGGTGAGATGGTGACATGGTGAGGTGATGACATGCTGAAGTGGTGACATGGTGAGGTGATGACATGCTGAAGTGGTGAGATGGTGACATGGTGAGGTGATGACATGCTGAAGTGGTGACATGGTGAGGTGATGACATGCTGAAGTGGTGACATGGTGAGGTGATGACATGCTGAAGTGGTGAGATGGTGAGGTGATGACATGCTGAAGTGGTGACATGGTGACATGGTGAGGTGATGACATGCTGAAGTGGTGAGATGGTGACATGGTGAGGTGATGACATGCTGAAGTGGTGAGATGGTGAGGTGATGACATGCTGAAGTGGTGACATGGTGAGGTGATGACATGCTGAAGTGGTGACATGGTGAGGTGATGACATGCTGAAGTGGTGAGATGGTGACATGGTGAGGTGATGACATGCTGAAGTGGTGACATGGTGACATGGTGAGGTGATGACATGCTGAAGTGGTGAGATGGTGACATGGTGAGGTGATGACATGCTGAAGTGGTGAGATGGTGAGGTGATGACATGCTGAAGTGGTGACATGGTGAGGTGATGACATGCTGAAGTGGTGACATGGTGACATGGTGAGGTGATGACATGCTGAAGTGGTGAGATGGTGACATGGTGAGGTGATGACATGCTGAAGTGGTGACATGGTGAGGTGATGACATGCTGAAGTGGTGAGATGGTGAGGTGATGACATGCTGAAGTGGTGACATGGTGACATGGTGAGGTGATGACATGCTGAAGTGGTGACATGGTGAGGTGATGACATGCTGAAGTGGTGACATGGTGAGGTGATGACATGCTGAAGTGGTGACATGGTGACATGGTGAGGTGATGACATGCTGAAGTGGTGACATGGTGAGGTGATGACATGCTGAAGTGGTGAGATGGTGAGGTGATGACATGCTGAAGTGGTGACATGGTGACATGGTGAGGTGATGACATGCTGAAGTGGTGAGATGGTGACATGGTGAGGTGATGACATGCTGAAGTGGTGACATGGTGAGGTGATGACATGCTGAAGTGGTGACATGGTGACATGGTGAGGTGATGACATGCTGAAGTGGTGACATGGTGAGGTGATGACATGCTGAAGTGGTGAGATGGTGAGGTGATGACATGCTGAAGTGGTGAGATGGTGAGGTGATGACATGCTGAAGTGGTGACATGGTGAGGTGATGACATGCTGAAGTGGTGACATGCTGAAGTGGTGAGATGGTGAGGTGATGACATGCTGAAGTGGTGACATGGTGACATGGTGAGGTGATGACATGCTGAAGTGGTGAGATGGTGACATGGTGAGGTGATGACATGCTGAAGTGGTGAGATGGTGACATGGTGAGGTGATGACATGCTGAAGTGGTGACATGGTGAGGTGATGACATGCTGAAGTGGTGACATGGTGAATTGGTGAGGTGATGACATGCTGAAGTGGTGAGATGGTGAGGTGATGACATGCTGAAGTGGTGACATGGTGACATGGTGAGGTGATGACATGCTGAAGTGGTGAGATGGTGACATGGTGAGGTGATGACATGCTGAAGTGGTGACATGGTGAGGTGATGACATGCTGAAGTGGTGACATGGTGAGGTGATGACATGCTGAAGTGGTGAGATGGTGATGTGTGAGGTGATGACATGCTGAAGTGGTGACATGGGGAGGTGATGACATGCTGAAGTGGTGACATGGTGAGGTGATGACATGCTGAAGTGGTGACACGGTGAGGTGATGACATGCTGACGTGGTGACATGGTGAGGTGATGACATGCTGAAGTGGTGAGATGGTGAGGTGATGACATGCTGAAGTGGTGACATGGTGAGGTGATGACATGCTGAAGTGGTGACATGGTGAGGTGATGACATGATGAAGTGGTGACATGGTGACATGGTGAGGTGATGACATGCTGAAGTGGTGAGATGGTGAGGTGATGACATGCTGAAGTGGTGAGATGGTGAGGTGATGACATGCTGAAGTGGTGACATGGTGAGGTGATGACATGCTGAAGTGGTGAGATGGTGACATGGTGAGGTGATGACATGCTGAAGTGGTGAGATGGTGAGGTGATGACATGCTGAAGTGGTGACATGGTGACATGGTGAGGTGATGACATGCTGAAGTGGTGACATGGTGACATGATGACGTGCTGAAGTGGTGAGATGGTGACATGGTGAGGTGATGACATGCTGAAGTGGTGAGATGGTGAGGTGATGACATGCTGAAGTGGTGACATGGTGAGGTGATGAGATGCTGAAGTGGTGACATGGTGACATGGTGAGGTGATGACATGCTGAAGTGGTGACATGGTGAGGTGATGACATGCTGAAGTGGTGACATGGTGACATGGTGAGGTGATGACATGCTGAAGTGGTGAGATGGTGACATGGTGAGGTGATGACATGCTGAAGTGGTGACATGGTGAGGTGATGACATGCTGAAGTGGGGACATGGTGAGGTGATGACATGCTGAAGTGGAGAGATGGTGAGGTGATGACATGCTGAAGTGGTGACATGGTGACATGGTGAGGTGATGACATGCTGAAGTGGTGAGATGGTGACATGGTGAGGTGATGACATGCTGAAGTGGTGACATGGTGAGGTGATGACATGCTGAAGTGGTGACATGGTGACATGGTGAGGTGATGACATGCTGAAGTGGTGAGATGGTGAGGTGATGACATGCTGAAGTGGTGACATGGTGAGGTGATGACATGCTGAAGTGGTGACATGGTGACATGGTGAGGTGATGACATGCTGAAGTGGTGAGATGGTGACATGGTGAGGTGATGACATGCTGAAGTGGTGACATGGTGAGGTGATGACATGATGAAGTGGTGACATGGTGAATTGGTGAGGTGATGACATGCTGAAGTGGTGAGATGGTGAGGTGATGACATGCTGAAGTGGTGACATGGTGAGGTGATGACATGCTGAAGTGGTGACATGGTGACATGGTGAGGTGATGACATGCTGAAGTGGTGAGATGGTGACATGGTGAGGTGATGACATGCTGAAGTGGTGACATGGTGAGGTGATGACATGCTGAAGTGGTGAGATGGTGAGGTGATGACATGCTGAAGTGGTGACATGGTGAGGTGATGACATGCTGAAGTGGTGACATGGTGACATGGTGAGGTGATGACATGCTGAAGTGGTGAGATGGTGACATGGTGAGGTGATGACATGCTGAAGTGGTGACATGGTGAGGTGATGACATGCTGAAGTGGTGACATGGTGACATGGTGAGGTGATGACATGCTGAAGTGGTGACATGGTGACATGGTGAGGTGATGACATGCTGAAGTGGTGACATGGTGAGGTGATGACATGCTGAAGTGGTGACATGGTGACATGGTGAGGTGATGACATGCTGAAGTGGTGAGATGGTGACATGGTGAGGTGATGACATGCTGAAGTGGTGACATGGTGAGGTGATGACATGCTGAAGTGGTGACATGGTGAGGTGATGACATGCTGAAGTGGTGACATGGTGACATGGTGAGGTGATGACATGCTGAAGTGGTGACATGGTGAGGTGGTGACGTGGTGACGTGGTGAAGTGGTGACATGGTGAGGTGATGACATGCTGAAGTGGTGACATGGTGAGGTGATGACATGCTGAAGTGGTGACATGGTGAGGTGATGACATGCTGAAGTGGTGAGATGGTGACATGGTGAGGTGATGACATGCTGAAGTGGTGAGATGGTGACATGGTGAGTTGGTGATGTGGTGACATGGTGACTTGGTGATGTGGTGACATGGTGACTTGGTGATGTGGTGACGTGGTGACATGGTGACTTGGTGATGTGGTGACGTGGTGATGTGGTGACATGGTGACTTGGTGATGTGGTGACATGGTGACTTGGTGATGTGGTGACGTGGTGATGTGGTGACATGGTGACTTGGTGATGTGGTGACATGGTGACTTGGTGATGTGGTGACATGGTGACGTGGTGACGTGGTGACTTGGTGATGTGGTGACATGGTGACTTGGTGAAGTGGTGACTTGGTGATGTGGTGACATGGTGACGTGGTGACATGGTGACTTGGTGATG
>SSNP01000185.1:862001-875418 GCA_006937955.1 Pachypanchax playfairii | reverse complement strand
ATGGTGAGGTGATGACATGCTGAAGTGGTGAGATGGTGAGGTGATGACATGCTGAAGTGGTGACATGGTGAGGTGATGACATGCTGAAGTGGTGAGATGGTGAGGTGATGACATGCTGAAGTGGTGACATGGTGACATGGTGAGGTGATGACATGCTGAAGTGGTGAGATGGTGACATGGTGAGGTGATGACATGCTGAAGTGGTGACATGGTGAGGTGATGACATGCTGAAGTGGTGACATGGTGAGGTGATGACATGCTGAAGTGGTGACATGGTGACATGGTGAGGTGATGACATGCTGAAGTGGTGACATGGTGAGGTGATGACATGCTGAAGTGGTGACATGGTGACATGGTGAGGTGATGACGTGCTGAAGTGGTGAGATGGTGAGGTGATGACATGCTGAAGTGGTGAGATGGTGAGGTGATGACATGCTGAAGTGGTGAGATGGTGAGGTGATGACATGCTGAAGTGGTGACATGGTGACATGGTGAGGTGATGACATGCTGAAGTGGTGAGATGGTGACATGGTGAGGTGATGACATGCTGAAGTGGTGACATGGTGAGGTGATGACATGCTGAAGTGGTGACATGGTGAGGTGATGACATGCTGAAGTGGTGAGATGGTGAGGTGATGACATGCTGAAGTGGTGACATGGTGAGGTGATGACATGCTGAAGTGGTGACATGGTGAGGTGATGACATGATGAAGTGGTGACATGGTGAGATGGTGAGGTGATGACATGCTGAAGTGGTGAGATGGTGAGGTGATGACATGCTGAAGTGGTGAGATGGTGAGGTGATGACATGCTGAAGTGGTGAGATGGTGAGGTGATGACATGCTGAAGTGGTGACATGGTGAGGTGGTGAGGTGATGACATGCTGAGGTGGTGAGATGGTGACATGGTGAGGTGATGACATGCTGAAGTGGTGAGATGGTGACATGGTGAGGTGATGACATGCTGAAGTGGTGACATGGTGAGGCGATGACATGCTGAAGTGGTGAGATGGTGACGTGGTGAGATGGTGATGTAGTCACATGGTGACACGGTGAGATGGTGAGGTGGTGACGTGGTGAGATGGTGATGTAGTCACGTGGTGAGGTGGTGACGTGGTGAGATGGTGATGTAGTCACATGGTGAGGTGGTGACGTGGTGAGATGGTGATGTAGTCACATGGTGACGTGGTGAGATGGTGACTTGGTGAGATGGTGACATGGTGAGGTGGTGATATGGTGACGTGGTGAGGTGGTGATATGGTGACTTGGTGATGTGGTGACGTGGTGACTTGGGGATGTGGTGGCGTGGTGAGATGGTGACTTGGGGATGTGGTGACGTGGTGAGAAGGTGACTTTTTGGATGTGGTGACGTGGTGAGATGGTAACTTGGTGTTATAATGACGTAGTGAGATGGTGACTTGGAGAGGTGGTGATGTGGTGACGTGGTGAGATGGCGACTTGGTGAGATGGTGACATGGTAAGATGGCGACTTGCTGAGATGATGACATGGTGAGTTGGTGATATGGTGACGTGGTGAGATGGTGACATGGTGAGGTGATGACATGCTGAAGTGGTGAGATGGTGACATGGTGAGGTGATGACATGCTGAAGTGGTGAGATGGTGAGGTGATGACATGCTGAAGTGGTGACATGGTGAGGTGATGACATGCTGAAGTGGTGACATGGTGAGGTGATGACATGCTGAAGTGGTGAGATGGTGACATGGTGAGGTGATGACATGCTGAAGTGGTGACATGGTGACATGGTGAGGTGATGACATGCTGAAGTGGTGAGATGGTGAGGTGATGACATGCTGAGGTGGTGACATGGTGAGGTGATGACATGCTGAAGTGGTGAGATGGTGAGGTGATGACATGCTGAAGTGGTGACATGGTGACATGGTGAGGTGATGACATGCTGAAGTGGTGACATGGTGAGGTGATGACATGCTGAAGTGGTGACATGGTGAGGTGATGACATGCTGAAGTGGTGAGATGGTGAGGTGATGACATGCTGAAGTGGTGAGATGGTGAGGTGATGACATGCTGAAGTGGTGACATGGTGAGGTGATGACATGCTGAAGTGGTGAGATGGTGAGGTGATGACATGCTGAAGTGGTGACATGGTGAGGTGATGACATGCTGAAGTGGTGACATGCTGAAGTGGTGAGATGGTGAGGTGATGACATGCTGAAGTGGTGACATGGTGACATGGTGAGGTGATGACATGCTGAAGTGGTGAGATGGTGACATGGTGAGGTGATGACATGCTGAAGTGGTGAGATGGTGACATGGTGAGGTGATGACATGCTGAAGTGGTGACATGGTGAGGTGATGACATGCTGAAGTGGTGAAATGGTGACATGGTGAGGTGGTGACATGCTGAAGTGGTGAGATGGTGACATGGTGAGGTGATGACATGCTGAAGTGGTGACATGGTGAGGTGATGACATGCTGAAGTGGTGAGATGGTGAGGTGATGACATGCTGAAGTGGTGAGATGGTGACATGGTGAGGTGATGACATGCTGAAGTGGTGAGATGGTGACATGGTGAGGTGATGACATGCTGAAGTGGTGACATGGTGAGGTGATGACATGCTGAAGTGGTGACATGGTGAGGTGATGACATGCTGAAGTGGTGACATGGTGACTTGGTGATGTGGTGATGTGGTGACATGGTGACTTGGTGATGTGGTGACATGGTGACTTGGTGATGTGGTGACATGGTGACTTGGTGATGTGGTGATGTGGTGACATGGTGACTTGGTGATGTGGTGACGTGGTGACTTGGGGATGTGGTGGCGTGGTGAGATGGTGACTTGGGGATGTGGTGACGTGGTGAGATGGTGACTTGGGGATGTGGTGACGTGGTGAGATGGTAACTTGGTGTTATAATGACGTAGTGAGATGGTGACTTGGAGAGGTGGTGATGTGGTGACGTGGTGAGATGGCGACTTGGTGAGATGGTGACATGGTAAGATGGCGACTTGCTGAGATGATGACATGGTGAGTTGGTGATATGGTGACGTGGTGAGATGGTGACGTCGTGACTTGGTGACTTGGTGATGTGGTGACATGGTGACTTGGTGATGTGGTGACTTGGTAATGTGGTGACGTGGTGACTTGGTGATGTGGTGACATGGTGACTTGGTGATGTGGTGACATGGTGACTTGGTGATGTGGTGACATGGTGATTTGGTGATGTGGTGACTTGGTGATGTGGTGACATGGTGATGTGGTGATGTGGTGATGTGGTGACTTGGTGACTTGGTGACGTGGTGATGTGGTGACGTGGTGATGTGGTGACTTGGTGATGTGGTGATGTGGTGACTTGGTGATGTGGTGACATGGTGACTTGGTGATGTGGTGATGTGGTGACATGGTGACTTGGTGATGTGGTGACGTGGTGATGTGGTGACATGGTGACTTGGTGATGTGGTGACGTGGTGATGTGGTGACATGGTGACTTGGTGATGTGGTGACATGGTGACTTGGTGATGTGGTGACGTGGTGACTTGGTGATGTGGTGACATGGTGACTTGGTGATGTGGTGACGTGGTGACATGGTGACTTGGTGATGTGGTGACATGGTGAGATGCTCACTGCAACAGTTAAAAACAGCCACTTTTCAATGTAATGTTTTTGGGTTGAATAAGGTTTTAATGAGATGACAACAAAACGTTTGTCTTCAGATTCTTTTTATGACCGTCCTGATACTGAAGGTTCTAATCCAAACAGCTGATCAGCTGATATATTGAGCTGACTCTAGAAAATGACAGGAAGTGCTTGTTGTTTTCTCTGAGATGATGTTTCTTTACCAACGCTCGCCGTGTCTCTGTTCTGCAGGGCAGCATCTGCGGCTTCACTATTGCCACCGGTGGTGCTGCTCGACTTGTCTTTGGATATGACAGCTATGGCAACACCTGCGGCCAACGCAACGAACAGATCGAGGGTGTGCGGCTGAGTGGCCTTGATCACACCGACAGGAAGTGAGTGTTAGGTTTTACTGTGGAAGTGGAGTTTTAATGAACCATTATACAGTGTATGTTGACTGTAGGGATGAAACGGTGTGAATACTTACTATCACTATCAACTCTGTATTTGAAACATTTACTGAAAATGAGTAAAATGTTCTTTTACTGAATTACTACATAGATAGTTGGTTTAAATCATATTATGTGTTTATTACTACTGGAATTCATCATTTTAATGTTATATTTCTGAGACTCTGAGTTTATGTGCTGTAGTATAAGATTCAACATACTGCTGACTCTGAGAAACATGATCCACGCTTTGTGTTTCATCCATCAGCCAATTCTCTGTTTGAAACAGACAATCCAGTGTGTTGTGGAAGAGTTTAACAGATGGTGAGAACTGTGACTCACTGGCAGAGACACACACACACACACCTACAAGTGTGTTTTGTTATCCTTATGGGGACCGTCCATTGACTTCCATTGATTTTAGTAACTAGATTTATACCTAACCCAAACCCTTTTACTAACCTTAACCATTACTGATCTATAACTAACCCTAAGACTAACTAAAACTCTATTCACACCATACCTATAAACCTAACCCCTAACCCTAAAAAGGGGAGTCCCCCCCATGGGGACCAGGCTTCGGTCCCCACAAGAACCCTCGGACCCCAGAAAGATAGTAAAAGTCAGGAAACGGGTCCCCAGGAGGTCAGAAATACAAACCCACACACACACACACACACACACACACACACACACACACACACACACACACAGGTGAATCAACAGGTGAGCAGGAGCCCTGGCCTTCTCTATGAGTAGAAGATTACACCTTAATGGCAATGTTCCAATGTTTGTATCTTAGACTTGGGACCCCAAACCAAAGCAGGTATCACACCTTAGGAAAGACCTGAAGCAGCCATGGAAACAGATGGCTCTCACATATACAGTGGGGCAAAAAAGTATTTAGTCAGCCACCAATTGTGTAAGTTCTCCCACTTAAAAAGATCAGAGAGGCCTGTAATTTTCATCATAGGTATACCTCAACTATGAGAGACAAAATGAGGAAAAAAATCCAGAAAATCACATTGTCTGATTTTTAAAGAATTTATTTGCAAATTATGGTGGAAAATAAGTATTTGGTCACCTACAAACAAGTAAGATTTCTGGCTTTCACAGACCTGTAACTTCTTTAAGAGGCTCCTCGGTCCTCCACTCGTTACCTGTATTAATGGCACCTGTGTGAACTCGTTATCAGTATAAAAGACACCTGTCCACAACCTCAAACAGTCACGCTCCAAACTCCACTATGGCCAAGACCAAAGAGCTGTCAAAGGACACCAGAAACAAAATTGTAGACCTTCACCAGGCTGGGAAGACTGAATCTGCAATAGGTAAGCAGCTTGGTGTGAAGAAATCAACTGTGGGAGCAATTATTAGAAAATGGAAGACATACAAGACCACTGATAATCTCCCTCGATCTGGGGCTCCACGCAAGATCTCACCCCGTGGGGTCAAAATGATCACAAGAACGGTGAGCAAAAATCCCAGAACCACACGGAGGGACCTAGTGAATGACCTGCAGAGAGCTGGGACCAAAGTAACAAAGGCTACCATCAGTAACACACTACGCCGCCAGGGACTCAAATCCTGCAGTGCCAGACGTGTCCCCCTGCTGAAGCCAGGACACGTCCAGGCCCGTCTGCGGTTTGCTAGAGAGCATTTGGATGATCCAGAAGAGGATTGGGAGAACATCATATGGTCAGATGAAACCAAAATAGAACTTTTTGGTAGAAACTCAACTTGTCGTGTTTGGAGGGGAAAGAATGCTGAGTTGGATCCAAAGAACACCATACCTACTGTAAA
This sequence comes from Pachypanchax playfairii, assembly GCA_006937955.1. NCBI lineage: Eukaryota > Metazoa > Chordata > Actinopteri > Cyprinodontiformes > Aplocheilidae > Pachypanchax > Pachypanchax playfairii. Next base: position 869,574 of record SSNP01000185.1, on the reverse strand, counting down.
GCATGGGGGTGGAAACATCATGCTTTGGGGCTGTTTTTCTGCAAGGGGACCAGGACGACTGATCCGTGTAAAGGAAAGAATGAATGGGGCCATGTATCGTAAGATTTTGAGTGAAAACCTCCTTCCATCAGCAAGGGCATTGAAAATGAGACGTGGCTGGGTCTTTCAGCATGACAATGATCCCAAACACACCGCCCGGGCAACGAAGGAGTGGCTTCGTAAGAAGCATTTCAAGGTCCTGGAGTGGCCTAGCCAGTCTCCAGATCTCAACCCCATAGAAAATCTCTGGAGGGAGTTGAAAGTCCGTGTTGCCCAGCGTCAGCCCCAAAACATCACTGCTCTAGAGGAGATCTGCATGGAGGAATGGGCCAAAATACCAGCAACAGTGTGTGAAAACCTTGTGAAGACTTACAGAAAACGTTTGACCTCTGTCATTGCCAACAAAGGCTATATAACAAAGTATTGAGATTAACTTTTGTTATTGACCAAATACTTATTTTCCACCATAATTTGCAAATAAATTCTTTAAAAATCAGACAATGTGATTTTCTGGATTTATTTTCCTCATTTTGTCTCTCATAGTTGAGGTATACCTATGATGAAAATTACAGGCCTCTCTGATCTTTTTAAGTGGGAGAACTTACACAATTGATGGCTGACTAAATACTTCTTTGCCCCACTGTATGAAGAAAACCAGTCCAGTGCAGATCCTGATAAACTGATCAAGTGTCTCTGTCATGCAAATGGACAGAAGTATAAGATGATTCCATCAGGTCCAGCCGGACCAGAACAGAACAGTGTGCAGCAGAATGTCACTGGAGACTCTTTGAAGAGCTGTTTCAGTAGAAAGAGTCGTGACATGCAGCCAAGTGGGCTGATGTTTACCTGGCTGTGTCTTCTGTCCTGCAGGTTTGTCTTCTTCCTGGATCCCTGTAACATCGACATTGTTCAGAGGAAAATAAAGTCCTTGGCTCTGTGTGTGTCTTTGTGTCCTACTGAGGAGCTAAAGACCTACCAGGACCTGAAGAGGTTTGCAATGGTCAACGGTGAGCCAATCACATGACCACAGACTCTCCAGAGTCACACCTGTGTGTCCCACCAGCATGTCCGACATGACTAAAGTTTAGTCAGTATAAAATGTATTCCTTCATTCATCCATTCAGCTGTGGTTTACAGGAAGATCTTCATCTCATCATGGTGATGATGTAACGTCGGCGCTGCACATGCAAGTAGTGCTGAGTACAGTAACAAAGGCAGCATTCACGTGAACTGTGCTGTTGGTGCCACGCTGTGACTCAGAGCTCTCCCTGTCTATTAGAGATGTGTTGAAACGTGACACACATCTGATCACATGCGCTGCCGTGTATGTGAAAGAAGCCACTGTCCCCACTTTATCTGTTACACGCAGGTCGCCAGTGTGCCGTGAACGCCAGCGTTCACAAGACGACCTGTTTATCTTACGTCTGAGTAGATGGTCGCCATACTGGGATTTCAGACTTCATACCATACTAAAGAAAATACTTGATTTTACTGTAGGGAGAAATCCTGATTTCATAAAAAACAAACCTTTTTAATAAACTAGCAGTCAAACTTGTCATTTTCTGTTCTGGAGCTCTTAAAAAATAAGAGCACCATTTAAGATGTTATAACACAAGGCTTTTATATTGTTATCATCCTGATGTCATTAGCCACCTTCACTTCACACACAACATCAACATCAAGGTCTGAATGTCTCTACACAGACTAACAGCTGAGGGAACAAAAGACTGGGACTACCACTTGGTTCTCATGGAGACCACTTTAAAACGTGCACCCGAAGGCATGACAGGAAGTTTGAGAAGATGCGATCTGATTAGTTGATAATCTGAATCAGCTGCTGCTTCCACAGAGTTCAGCTGACCTGCACATGTTTACTAAAATGCAGAATCTTTTCTTTTTCTAAAAGCAAGTGTAAAAAGGTCTGATAGAGGTTGGAATAATAAAGATGGTGTGAGTGTTATTGTTATGAACATTAATGATTAGTGTTAGAGATCAGCTGATTGTGAGTTTGAGGTTCTTGTGTCTTGGGGATTTGTTTGCCTGTCTCACCTGAATCCAGCCTGAAGCTTGTGTTGATCCTGATGCTGATGGCGGCTGTCACGTCACACGCTTCTCTGCACTTCCTGTTTTAGGCTCGGAGTTGTGTTCCTATGAACTGGCAGGTCACAAATATCCTGGTCTCCCTGAGAGATTCTCCAAGTGTCCCAAACTTCCTGTTGCACCCAGGTTTGTTCCAGTTTTCACGTTTCACCAGGAACCCTTGTGTAGAATCCACTCTGTTGTTTTTTCACGTGTCTCTGTCTTCAGCAAGCCTCTGCCTGTCTTTAACCGCTGTGCTCCGGTGGACATTTCCTGCTACGCTAAGTTTGCAGAGGCTGTGGTGACGTTTGTGGGAGACAGCAGCATGCTGCACCGACTGATCGCAGGTGTTGCAGCTAGTAAAGAGATCATCATCGGATTGTGTGTCCTCGCTTTGGGTGAGATCCAAAACCAGGGTGTGATGTTACTTCCTGTGACTCCAGACACAATACACAGCTTAACAAAAGTTTTCTGTCTTTCAGTTTTGTCCATGACTCTCATGGTAATCATTCGCTACATCTCTGCTGTCCTCGTCTGGATCCTCACCGCGCTGGTCGTCCTTGGATCCCTCGGTGAGATCACCTCTTATGGGATGTTTGTACAGGTATGTTTTATCTGAGTGGCGTTTTCTGTCTCAGGGGGAACGAGTGTCCTTTGGTGGCTCTACATCGACCACCGGCTGTATGGCAACAACACGTCCTCTAAAGTCTTAAAGGAGGCGGAGCCAAAGGATGAGACAAGGGAGGAGCTTAGTCGGGACAGTGCCCAGACGCTGCTCGTGTACGCCGCCTCTGCCACTGTTTTCACTGTATGTAAAACCCAAACAGAGTTGCCTGCTGAGACCAGGAGACACGCTGATGTTTGTCTGTGTCCAGATCATCCTGCTGCTGCTGATGCTGTTCATGAGGAAACGAGTGGCGCTCACCATCGCTCTGTTCCACGTGGCTGGGAAAGTCTTCACCCACCTCCCCCTCCTCACTCTGCAGCCCTTTGTTACATTCTTTGCCCTCCTTCTCTTCTGGATCTACTGGATCCTGGTTCTGCTCTTCCTGGGAACCACGGGTCAGCTGCTTGAAAGATGCACACAACACACATGATATACAGAACAACATACTCACTATATGTTGGTTCTGATGTTCTGTAGGAAACCCGGAGCAGAACGAAGACACTGGACTGACAGAGTTCAGACTGACCGGTCCACTGCAGTACCTGACCTGGTACCATGCTGTGGGTCTGGTCTGGATCAGCGAGTTTATCCTGGCCTGTCAGCAGATGACTGTAGCAGGAGCCGTGGTCACATATTACTTTACCAGGTGAGTCCACACACCTGACCACGAGAGCTTCACCTGTGTGAAGCCTCCAGCTGGACTGGAGCAGCGGATCCAGACCTGCACAGACCACATGAAGCTGGTACTGTCTCCTGAACTAAACACAAACTTTTTGTTTCAGGGAGAAGAACCGGCTCCCGGTTACCCCAATTCTGTCCTCAATTCTGAGGCTGGTCCGGTACCACCTGGGTACTGTTGCCAAGGGGTCTTTTATTATCACACTGGTCAAGATTCCTCGACTCATCCTGATGTATATCCACAACCAGCTGAAAGGACGAGTATGAGATCTGTATTTACCTGTTCTGATTCTGTGCAGCTTCTTGACAAAAATAAAGTTTTTTCTAATGTCATGTGACCTGACGGTTGTTCTCAGGAGAACATGTGCGCTCGCTATCTACTAAAATCCTGTATTTGCTGTCTGTGGTGTTTGGAGAAGTGCCTCAACTACCTGAATCAGGTAACAATCATCTCCTCTGTGGTCTCAGAGTTTCAGGTGTTTCCTCCTGACCTTCATTCTCAGGTGTGTTATTTTTCCCAGAATGCATATGCAGCCACGGCCATCAACAGCACCAGTTTCTGCACGTCTGCGCGAGACGCCTTCATCATCCTGGTGGAAAACGCTCTGCGCGTTGCCACAATAAATGCAGTTGGAGATTTTGTGCTCTTCCTGGGGAAGGTGAGATAATTGCCAGCTGAGCTGATGGTTCTGGTCTGGTTCTGGTTCCAGGTTCTGATAAAGAACCTGGATGTTAAGGTCCAGTTTGAGTGTTACCCCTGAAGGAGCTTTATCTATCCAGAGGAAGCACCCACATGCACCTTTGTTTCGGTTTCTGACACCTTTAAACTTTGATCAGGTGAATAGGACGTGGTCTCTGAAGACGACCCTGCAGACTGTGGTCCTTCAGACAGTTGGGAAACTGACTGTGGTTAGATGGATCATGTCCTTAGTGATCTTAACTTCCCTTGAAATACAGCGTTGTTGTTCCAGGTTCTGCCTAGGTAGCAGTGAGACCTCACTGCTGGTTTCTGCTGACACTGTAGACAGCTCTGAGGACAGACACCAGTCTTTTTAACCTCTGTACAAAGTGCTGGTGCAGCTGGACTTTTTTGACAATGGAGGTGTGCCGGGTCCAGGTCTTATTGGTCAGTGTGTCTTTGGCGGGGACAGTTACAGTCAGTTAGAAAACGGGTTGGAATTTGGTAAGAACAAATCATGAACATGAATTTATCTGAACACATAACCTTCACGCTTTAGGACAAAACATGTCCACCTTGTCATCATGTTTGTTTCTGCTGTGAGACCTTCAGGTGAGCTCGTGGTCTTTTACCTGAATTACATCAGTGTTCTGAACGTGTCTCCACAGATCCTGATCATGACATCGACTGCTTTCGCCGGTGTCCTCCTCCTGAACTACCAGCAGGATTACGCCGAGTGGCTATTGCCTCTCATCATCGTGTGTCTTTTCTCCTTCCTGGTGGCTCACTGCTTCCTGTCCGTCTTCGAGATCGTGGTAGACGTCCTCTTCCTCTGTTTCGCCATCGACACCAAGTACAACGACGGCACTCCGGGGAAGGAGTTCTTTATGGACAAAGCTCTGATGGTGAGAAAACGTGTTCTCATGATGGAACGTGTTCTCATGGTAGAACATGTAGAACGTGTTCTCATGGTAAAACGTGTTCTCATGGTAGAACGTGTTCTTATGGTAGAACATGTAGAATGTGTTCTCATGGTAAAACGTGTTCTCATGGTAGAACATGTAGAATGTGTTCTCATGGTAAAACGTGTTCTCATGGTAGAACATGTAGAATGTGTTCTCATGGTAAAACGTGTTCTCATGGTAGAACGTGTTCTTATGGTAGAACATGTAGAATGTGTTCTCATGGTAGAACGTGTTCTCATGGTAGAACATGTAGAATGTGTTCTCATGGTAAAACGTGTTCTCATGGTAGAACGTGTTCTTATGGTAGAACATGTAGAACGTGTTCTCATGGTAGAACGTGTTCTCATGGTAGAACATGTAGAATGTGTTCTCATGGTAAAACGTGTTCTCATGGTAGAACGTGTTCTTATGGTAGAACATGTAGAATGTGTTCTCATGGTAAAACGTGTTCTCATGGTAGAACGTGTTCTTATGGTAGAACATGTAGAATGTGTTCTCATGGTAGAACGTGTTCTCATGGTAGAACGTGTTCTCATGGTAGAACATGTAGAATGTGTTCTCATGGTAAAACGTGTTCTCATGGTAGAACATGTAGAATGTGTTCTCATGGTAAAACGTGTTCTCATGGTAGAACATGTAGAACGTGTTCTCATGGTAAACCGTGTTCTCATGGTAGAACGTGTTCTTATGGTAGAACATGTAGAACGTGTTCTCATGGTAGAACATGTAGAACGTGTTCTCATGGTAGAACGTGTTCTCATGGTAAAACGTGTTCTCATGGTAGAACGTGTTCTCATGGTAGAACATGTAGAACGTGTTCTCATGGTAAAACGTGTTCTCATGGTAGAACGTGTTCTCATGGTAGAACATGTAGAACGTGTTCTCATGGTAAAACGTGTTCTCATGGTAGAACATGTTCTCATGGTAAAACGTGTTCTCATGGTATAACATGTTCTCATGGTTGAACATGTAGAATGTGGTGTCATGGTAGAACATGTAGAACGTGTTCTCATGGTAAAACGTGTTCTCTTGGTAAAACGTGTTCTCATGGTAGAACATGTAGAATGTGGTGTCATGGTAGAATGTGTTCTCATGGTAGAATGTGTTCTCATGGTAGAACGTGTTCTCATGGTAAAACGTGTTCTCATGGTAGAACGTGTTCTCATGGTAGAACATGTAGAACGTGTTCTCATGGTAAAACGTGTTCTCTTGGTAAAACGTGTTCTCATGGTAGAACGTGTTCTCATGGTAGAACATGTAGAACGTGTTCTCATGGTAAAACGTGTTCTCATGGTAAAACGTGTTCTCATGGTAGAACATGTAGAACGTGTTCTCATGGTAAAACGTGTTCTCATGGTAGAACGTGTTCTCATGGTAGAACGTGTTCTCATGGTAAAACGTGTTGTCATGGTAGAACGTGTTCTCGTGGTAGAACATGTAGAACGTGTTCTCATGGTAAAACGTGTTCTCATGGTAAAACGTGTTGTCATGGTAGAACGTGTTCTCATGGTAGAACATGTAGAATGTGGTGTCATGGTAGAACATGTAGAATGTGTTCTCATGGTAGAACGTGTTCTCATGGTAGAACATGTAGAATGTGGTGTCATGGTAGAACATGTAGAATGTGTTCTCATGGTAGAACGTGTTCTCATGGTAAAACGTGTTCTCATGGTAGAACGTGTTCTCATGGTAAAACGTGTTCTCTTGGTAAAACGTGTTCTCATGGTAGAACGTGTACTCATGGTAGAACATGTAGAACGTGTTCTCATGGTAAAACGTGTTCTCATGGTAAAACGTGTTCTCATGGTAGAACGTGTTCTCATGGTAAAACGTGTTCTCATGGTAGTACGTGTTCTCATGGTAGAACATGTAGAACGTGTTCTCATGGTAAAACGTGTTCTCATGGTAGAACGTGTTCTCAGGGTAGAACATGTAGAATGTGGTGTCATGGTAGAACATGTAGAATGTGTTCTCATGGTAGAACGTGTTCTCATGGTAGAACATGTAGAATGTGGTGTCATGGTAGAACATGTAGAATGTGTTCTCATGGTAGAACGTGTTCTCATGGTAAAACGTGTTCTCATGGTAGAACGAGTTCTCATGGTAAAACGTGTTCTCATGGTAGAACGTGTTCTCATGGTAAAACGTGTTCTCATGGTAAAATGTGTTCTCATGGTAAAACGTGTTCTCATGGTAAAACGTGTTCTCATGGTAGAACGTGTTCTCATGGTAGAACGTGTTCTCATGGTACAACGTGTTCTCATGGTAGAACATGTAGAATGTGTTCTCATGGTAAAACGTGTTCTCATGGTAAAACGTGTTCTCATGGTAGAACATGTAGAATGTGTTCTCATGGTAAAACGTGTTCTCATGGTAGAACATGTAGAATGTGTTCTCATGGTAAAACGTGTTCTCATGGTAGAACGTGTTCTTATGGTAGAACATGTAGAATGTGTTCTCATGGTA
>SSNP01000185.1:853201-861995 GCA_006937955.1 Pachypanchax playfairii | reverse complement strand
ATCTACTAAAATCCTGTATTTGCTGTCTGTGGTGTTTGGAGAAGTGCCTCAACTACCTGAATCAGGTAACAATCATCTCCTCTGTGGTCTCAGAGTTTCAGGTGTTTCCTCCTGACCTTCATTCTCAGGTGTGTTATTTTTCCCAGAATGCATATGCAGCCACGGCCATCAACAGCACCAGTTTCTGCACGTCTGCGCGAGACGCCTTCATCATCCTGGTGGAAAACGCTCTGCGCGTTGCCACAATAAATGCAGTTGGAGATTTTGTGCTCTTCCTGGGGAAGGTGAGATAATTGCCAGCTGAGCTGATGGTTCTGGTCTGGTTCTGGTTCCAGGTTCTGATAAAGAACCTGGATGTTAAGGTCCAGTTTGAGTGTTACCCCTGAAGGAGCTTTATCTATCCAGAGGAAGCACCCACATGCACCTTTGTTTCGGTTTCTGACACCTTTAAACTTTGATCAGGTGAATAGGACGTGGTCTCTGAAGACGACCCTGCAGACTGTGGTCCTTCAGACAGTTGGGAAACTGACTGTGGTTAGATGGATCATGTCCTTAGTGATCTTAACTTCCCTTGAAATACAGCGTTGTTGTTCCAGGTTCTGCCTAGGTAGCAGTGAGACCTCACTGCTGGTTTCTGCTGACACTGTAGACAGCTCTGAGGACAGACACCAGTCTTTTTAACCTCTGTACAAAGTGCTGGTGCAGCTGGACTTTTTTGACAATGGAGGTGTGCCGGGTCCAGGTCTTATTGGTCAGTGTGTCTTTGGCGGGGACAGTTACAGTCAGTTAGAAAACGGGTTGGAATTTGGTAAGAACAAATCATGAACATGAATTTATCTGAACACATAACCTTCACGCTTTAGGACAAAACATGTCCACCTTGTCATCATGTTTGTTTCTGCTGTGAGACCTTCAGGTGAGCTCGTGGTCTTTTACCTGAATTACATCAGTGTTCTGAACGTGTCTCCACAGATCCTGATCATGACATCGACTGCTTTCGCCGGTGTCCTCCTCCTGAACTACCAGCAGGATTACGCCGAGTGGCTATTGCCTCTCATCATCGTGTGTCTTTTCTCCTTCCTGGTGGCTCACTGCTTCCTGTCCGTCTTCGAGATCGTGGTAGACGTCCTCTTCCTCTGTTTCGCCATCGACACCAAGTACAACGACGGCACTCCGGGGAAGGAGTTCTTTATGGACAAAGCTCTGATGGTGAGAAAACGTGTTCTCATGATGGAACGTGTTCTCATGGTAGAACATGTAGAATGTGTTCTCATGGTAGAACGTGTTCTTATGGTAGAACATGTAGAATGTGTTCTCATGGTAGAACGTGTTCTCATGGTAAAACGTGTTCTCATGGTAGAACGTGTTCTCATGATGGAACGTGTTCTCATGGTAGAACATGTAGAATGTGTTCTCATGGTAAAACGTGTTCTCATGGTAGAACGTGTTCTTATGGTAGAACATGTAAAACGTGTTCTCATGGTAAAACGTGTTCTCATGGTAGAAACGTGTTCTCATGGTAGAACATGTAGAATGTGTTCTCATGGTAAAACGTGTTCTCATGGTAAAACGTGTTCTCATGGTAGAACATGTAGAATGTGTTCTCATGGTAAAACGTGTTCTCATGGTAGAACGTGTTCTTATGGTAGAACATGTAGAATGTGTTCTCATGGTAAAACGTGTTCTCATGGTAGAACGTGTTCTTATGGTAGAACATGTAGAATGTGTTCTCATGGTAAAACGTGTTCTCATGGTAGAACGTGTTCTTATGGTAGAACATGTAGAATGTGTTCTCATGGTAGAACGTGTTCTCATGGTAGAACATGTAGAATGTGTTCTCATGGTAAAACGTGTTCTCATGGTAGAACGTGTTCTCATGGTAGAACGTGTTCTCATGGTAAAACGTGTTCTCATGGTAGAACGTGTTCTCATGGTAAAACGTGTTCTCATGGTAGAACGTGTTCTCATGGTAGAACATGTAGAACGTGTTCTCATGGTAAAACGTGTTCTCATGGTAGAACGTGTTCTTATGGTAGAACATGTAGAACGTGTTCTCAGGGTAAAACGTGTTCTCATGGTAGAACATGTAGAACGTGTTCTCATGGTAAAACGTGTTCTCATGGTAGAACGTGTTCTCATGGTAGAACGTGTTCTCATGGTAAAACGTGTTCTCATGGTAGAACGTGTTCTCATGGTAGAACATGTAGAACGTGTTCTCATGGTAAACCCTGTTCTCATGGTAGAACGTGTTCTTATGGTAGAACATGTAGAATGTGTTCTCATGGTAGAACATGTAGAATGTGTTCTCATGGTAAAACGTGTTCTCATGGTAGAACATGTAGAATGTGTTCTCATGGTAAAACGTGTTCTCATGGTAGAACATGTAGAATGTGTTCTCATGGTAAAACGTGTTCTCATGGTAGAACATGTAGAATGCGTTCTCATGGTAAAACGTGTTCTCATGGTAGAACATGTAGAACGTGTTCTCATGGTAAACCCTGTTCTCATGGTAGAACGTGTTCTTATGGTAGAACATGTAGAATGTGTTCTCATGGTAAAACGTGTTCTCATGGTAGAACATGTAGAATGTGTTCTCATGGTAGAACGTGTTCTCATGGTAGAACGTGTTCTTATGGTAGAACATGTAGAATGTGTTCTCATGGTAGAACGTGTTCTCATGGTAGAACGTGTTCTTATGGTAGAACATGTAGAATGTGTTTTCATAGTAAAACGTGTTCTCATGGTAGAACGTGTTCTTATGGTAGAACATGTAGAATGTGGTGTCATGGTAGAACATGTAGAATGTGTTCTCATGGTAAAACGTGTTCTCATGGTAGAACGTGTTCTTATGGTAGAACATGTAGAATGTGTTCTCATGGTAAAACGTGTTCTCATGGTAGAACGTGTTCTTATGGTAGAACATGTAGAATGTGTTCTCATGGTAGAACGTGTTCTCATGGTAGAACGTGTTCTTATGGTAGAACATGTAGAATGTGTTTTCATAGTAAAACGTGTTCTCATGGTAGAACATGTAGAATGTGTTTTCATAGTAAAACGTGTTCTCATGGTAGAACATGTAGAATGCGTTCTCATGGTAAAACGTGTTCTCATGGTAGAACATGTAGAACGTGTTCTCATGGTAAACCCTGTTCTCATGGTAGAACGTGTTCTTATGGTAGAACATGTAGAATGTGTTCTCATGGTAGAACGTGTTCTCATGGTAGAACGTGTTCTTATGGTAGAACATGTAGAACGTGTTCTCATGGTAAAACGTGTTCTCATGGTAGAACGTGTTCTCATGGTAGAACATGTAGAACGTGTTCTCATGGTAAAACGTGTTCTCATGGTAGAACATGTTCTCATGGTAAAACGTGTTCTCATGGTATAACATGTTCTCATGGTTGAACATGTAGAATGTGGTGTCATGGTAGAACATGTAGAATGTGTTCTCATGGTAGAATGTGTTCTCATGGTAGAACGTGTTCTCATGGTAAAACGTGTTCTCATGGTAGAACGTGTTCTCATGGTAAAACGTGTTCTCTTGGTAAAACGTGTTCTCATGGTAGAACGTGTTCTCATGGTAAAACGTGTTCTCTTGGTAAAACGTGTTCTCATGGTAGAACGTGTTCTCATGGTAGAACATGTAGAACGTGTTCTCATGGTAAAACGTGTTCTCATGGTAAAACGTGTTCTCATGGTAGAACATGTAGAACGTGTTCTCATGGTAAAACGTGTTCTCATGGTAGAACGTGTTCTCATGGTAGAACGTGTTCTCATGGTAAAACGTGTTGTCATGGTAGAACGTGTTCTCGTGGTAGAACATGTAGAACGTGTTCTCATGGTAAAACGTGTTCTCATGGTAAAACGTGTTGTCATGGTAGAACGTGTTCTCATGGTAGAACATGTAGAATGTGGTGTCATGGTAGAACATGTAGAATGTGTTCTCATGGTAGAACGTGTTCTCATGGTAAAACGTGTTCTCATGGTAGAACGAGTTCTCATGGTAAAACGTGTTCTCATGGTAGAACGAGTTCTCATGGTAAAACGTGTTCTCATGGTAGAACGAGTTCTCATGGTAAAACGTGTTGTCATGGTAGAACGTGTTCTCATGGTAGAACATGTAGAATGTGGTGTCATGGTAGAACATGTAGAATGTGTTCTCATGGTAGAACGTGTTCTCATGGTAGAACATGTAGAATGTGGTGTCATGGTAGAACATGTAGAATGTGTTCTCATGGTAGAACGTGTTCTCATGGTAGAACATGTAGAATGTGGTGTCATGGTAGAACATGTAGAATGTGTTCTCATGGTAGAACGTGTTCTCATGGTAAAACGTGTTCTCATGGTAGAACGAGTTCTCATGGTAAAACGTGTTCTCATGGTAGAACGAGTTCTCATGGTAAAACGTGTTCTCATGGTAGAACGTGTTCTCATGGTAAAACGTGTTCTCATGGTAGAACGTGTTCTCATGGTAAAACGTGTTCTCATGGTAAAATGTGTTCTCATGGTAGAACGTGTTCTCATGGTAAAACGTGTTCTCATGGTAGAACGTGTTCTCATGGTAAAACGTGTTCTCATGGTAAAATGTGTTCTCATGGTAGAACGTGTTCTCATGGTAGAACATGTAGAACGTGTTCTCATTGTAAAATGTGCCATCTGAAACACTTGAACGTCTCGCTCGATCCACCTATGTCTCCACCCTCCCACACATCCTCTTCATCAACCTTACGTTACCTGATTTGTGCATCTGGTCCCTCTGCAGGAGTTTGTGGAGAGTAGTCGGCGATTGGAGCGTACTGGAGGACGTGGGCGGAGTCGAGTGAAGGAGGTGGTGTCTGAGGGGGCGGAGATGAAGCCCATGGTGAGTGAATGCAGTGCTGGAGGGGGCGTGGCAAGGCGGAAAGGTTCTTCAGAGAAGGCAGGGCTGGGGGCAGGGCAACACTGGGGTGAGGGCGGGGAGTGGGAGGAGCTTCAGGAGTTTCAGGTGTACTACCTGCTGGTGGGGGTGCTAGTAGACTTGGTGCTGACAGAGCAGAGTGATTTCATCCTCTGTCTTAGCGAGGATGTTGTCCTCTTCTTATGCATCTACCTGCCTACCTCCACTCTCTTCCTGTTTGTCAGCCTGCTGCATACGCCAAGCCCCGCCCACTTCGCCAAATCACCTGCTAAATCAGCCGCCTCCATCACCAGCACGTGCTAACACATCAGCCTAACAGGTGACTGCATGCACAGATAATCATCTTCATCATCATCATCATCATCATTCCTGCTTCTCATGCTGATGGATCTAAACTCAGTGACTTTTTGTTTTTGTACTTTTTTTTAAGGAGAATATTTTTTATAAAGTACTAACAGCAGCGCTGTGTGAGTCTCTGTGTTGAGCCTTGTTTTGTCACCATGGTGCTTTAAGATGATGAAGGACTGAGCAGCACATCCAGGTGAGGTTGTTCTCAAACCCACTCCTGGAACCTTTCTGATCATCAGGACAGGTCACATGATTCATCTGAAGTGGAAACTTAAACACAGCTGATCAGATAAACACTCCAGAGCAGTCAAAGCTCATTTTGTTCTGAAAGCTGAAGAGGTTCAGTGACTGCGTCTTGTTGTATGGTGGAAGATGGGTGGAGCTAAAGATGGGGTTGAGCAGGTGCTGTCATGTGACAGAACCCTGCAGACAGGACAGGTTTGTGATGTTGCATCAGACAGAAAAGCTGCTTCTCTTCATGTGTCTGTTTTCAGTTGGTTCTGATTATGTTCCTCAAGTTGCTCTCGACTCAGGGTGGGACACATCTAACCTGGGTCTGAATCGGAATCAGTCCACATCAAAGCTTCTCATTCACACTTAAATTGGTGGATTTGGCAGTAAAGACATGCCTGATGTTTAACCAGGAAGTTTGCTTTAAGATAAACCATCCCGTGTGATGAGGAACCCGGGCTTGAACCAACAACCCTCCAGTTAGCAGTCAGACCCAAAATTTTGTGTCTGAATTCACAGAAAGGTTTTGAATTTGGTGCTGAAGAAAGAACAATCATCTGTTCTGTTAACAGGTTTGATGCTTGTTGGTTGGACCCTCTCAGGATTCTGAACACTCATTTATGTTCAGAAACAAAAGCCAAAATCTTTCAGATTTCTCGTGAAATCCTTCCTTGTTTGGCGGGGGGGGGGGTCTCAAAAATGAAAATGAAACATTCTGATCAGCAAAGTAGTGAAGAAATATAAAACTTCCTGTGTTAAAGGTTTGGTGTTCTTTTGATGGAAACTCAGATTAAAGAACTTCCTCTTGCCAAATTGTTGATTCTGGTGCTGAGAGACCAGTTTACCTGTGGATCCTGGAGGATACTGGATCTCTGAGTGCTACCAGCTCAGATCATCTGGAGGGACCCTGGTGTGATCGGTTGTCTAGACTTGCAGCTAGCAGCAGTGTGTGTTTATACACACACCTGTAGGATGGTCATGTGGTTCCAACCAGGTGTGGAACAGAGAAACTCATGTTATACAGCAGACTGTTGTATGTGCTGGTTTACAAAATCCCAAGCTGCAGTGAGGGGACATCACAGGAACCCGTAGCTGTAGGGCCTCTCTCACCAAGAACCCAGACTCCTTTGTTTAGAGCAGAGCTCTTACCTGAGCCTTTCATTTCAGCTGCATCTCTACCAATCACAGCAGAGAACAGGGTCCCTCCAGCTGATGACATCACCCCTCTGTATGTGGCATTGGCTTTAAAATTGTCTTAAATACAAAAAATAAAAATACAAAACAGCCATGAATCTGTGTGGGGTGTTGATTCTCTGTAATGGACCCTGGGGCCCCTGGTCCTGATAATCTTCAAGGGATGTGAGGTAAACCTTGAATCACTACTTCAAGTGATGAGACACAGGAAGTCTTCTGTTTCCATGGATGACTTCTGACATCCAACCATCCTGTTAGGCTCCGCCTCTTTATGTCACAACTCATTTCCCATGATGCTTTGCTCTTACTCAGCCTCCAGTGTAACCACCTGTGCTGTTTCTTGATCCTGAAGTCACTTTTAACGATGTGCACATTTCCTGTTTCAGGCTCCGGGGACGAGTTCAGCTTGACCAAAATCAGCCACCAGGACTTCTTAAAGAGACATTCCAAATCTTTATTTTTACCAACGTGTAACATGTTTACTATGGTTTCACTCCAGGGAAAACGATATTTTAATAAGAAACTGTAAAAACGTAACAATGTAATGAAGCACTTTATATCCAGGCTGCAGTTTTTAAACCGGCTGATGCATTTTTTTGTAGTGATGTCGTTTTTATAAAACTCACTGAACTCATCACCCACTCCGTTTTAACAGCGTTCAGGCACTTTGTCTTAACCTTTCTGTTCGGGAGGCAGAGCTCACGTTTCATCTGGACGCCACTGAGGGGGCGGAGCTTGTGGACAGATGGAGTCGCAGCCATAAAGCTCCACAGCTGACTGTGCTATCAGAGGGTGGAGTCTGGATGCTACCACAGGGCTGTTGTCATGGAAACAATGCTTTCTGGTCACTAGAACAAAGACCTGATTGGCTGTTGGATATGTGATGTTTTGCTCTTAGTATGACTCCAGTTTCAGACTGCTTCATCTGCAAGATCAGGGTCATGTGACCTGTTCCATGGCTGACCTGTGACAATGAATGGTCGCCTGAATCCAGCTTCCTGTTTGGTGCAAGTTCTTAATTTGGAACTATGACTCAGCAAAGAAGAAGTGTGTGGATGGAGCTTTATGCTGTAGTGATGGTGAAGGTCAGACAGTCAGCAATAACACAAACTGCATCATGTGACCTGAACAAGTCTTCCTGCTTCTGTTAACACATCAGACTCTGAGAGATTTTTCCTGAGCATGTGACCAGAAAACATCCAGCTGTAGCACTGACCTTTGACTTGCTGCATCACATCAGCTCCTCCCACTGTGATGAAGGCAGTGCTGCTCCTCCTTGGTGGTTTAGTGTCGCCCTGCAGGTTTCCAGAGTGAGGCTGAATCTGAGCATCCGCCCTCCAGACTGTAATCCCACTGAACTGTGTAGAGATTATTAGATAGATAATGAAGTGTCTCATAACGTCCTGAAATCTCTTTCAGAAATATGTTCACCTCCGAGCAACACGCACCAATCATCCCAAGTCTTAACAACACGTCATGTAGAAAACAAGCTGACTGGTTGATGGACATCTCACTGGAAGGAAGCTTCAACCAGTTTGTCAACCAGTCAGCTGTAATGAACACAGACCAGCATCTCAATCAATACCAGAACCACTCCAGCACCAGTTGTTGAATGGAAACATCTGAGTTTTGGTTCAGACTGGTCTGGAGGTCAGACTTGGTCAGGTCTTTCAGTCTTTTCCCTGGTGAAGAACATTGTTCTCTCCTGAGAGGTAACGTCTCATGTTCTGTGACTGTTCCCATCATGCGTTTCCATCAAAGTGCAGAGACCTTCGGTGAAATGAGGGAACCTCGTGGAGGAGCAGACCCTTCATGATACCGGACACATACAAGCATGTTTGATTAACAGTAGCTGATGACAAATCGAGGCTGCGCATGTCGACTAATTGCACTAAAGATGGAGTTCGTTCCACTCTGACGTTGGTTTAATGTAGCTGTGAAGTATTTAGATGAAACCTCTTAGTAGTTCAGTTAGAAATTCATACTAATTTCTCTTTATGTTAAAAAACTAAAAACACTTCAATCCTTTTAGGTCATGTGACTATTGTTGCCAGGCAGATTAACCTGCATTTCTGTGATGAGACTAAAGCAAAACTGCATTTTGATACAGAATACCAATAAATC
>SSNP01000185.1:840701-845701 GCA_006937955.1 Pachypanchax playfairii | reverse complement strand
TCCTGCACAAGAATCTAAATTCAAATTTAAGATTTATGATGGTCAAAATTAATAAAAACTATGTTAAACACTGTAAAAACAGTATTTTTCATTTGTCCCCACTCTTATAGGTTGAACTTTAGAATGAAATATAATAAATAAAATTCCCCCCATTACTCTTCTTTTTTATTTTTGTCTTGCTCTATATTCCATCTTTACTTTACAAACAAATTTTTTAATTTTTATTTTGTATTTTTCTATAAAATACATATTTTATTTGCGTCCCTGGGTTTTCACTCAGTCCTGTTACCCTACACATAACTCCATCTGATTAATCTGGAACATTCCACTGGTCACATGATCAACAGGAAGTTGCATCAGCCGCATCTCCTAGAGGCCATGGGAAGACCAAAAGTAAGTTCTTTCATTCCGCTCTCTCTATATTTCATAGTTTTGTGGCTATAAATGAAGAGGACAATCTACACACTCTGTCATGTTACTTTATTCATATGTTAGTCATCATTTATTTATTTTAAAAATACTCATTTTAGGTGGATCACAAGATAGTGCCAAGTATCTTCATGGTGTTAGCAAGAACGCCATGTAGCGATATCTCATGTATTAGCTAGATCTATGCTAAAAACTCAGTCATGTTACTTTCAGTCCTGTTACTAAAACAAACACGTTCGTCTTGAAAAGCATGTAACAAATTAAATAAAGTAATTTAAGATTGACCAATTCTCATTTTGTTAAGTTAAATATGTGTGTTACTTGATTTACGTTTGAGAGGGACTTTAAAAACAATTTTTTTTTGGTGTACTTACAACACTGAAATGGCACCCATTCAGTGTAATGACCCACATACAGTCCAAAAAAAATTCAATCACTGAAACAAACCTTAAAGGAATGGTGCTGAATAAAAGTCTATCAAATGAAACAAATAAGTTGTTGCTGGTTCCACTTAGAGTGACCTTAACCAAAGTTCTGACAGAACATCAGAATAAGATCTGACCTGGAGGTTTTCTGGAGTCCGTCTCCTGCTGCTGTAGTTTGTGTAGCATCTTTAGATGGGACCAGTGTGGTTAGGCACTAGACATGTACTAGGTTCTATCTACCAGGAGGAAAAAACAGATTTACTGAACTGTGAACAATTATGATTTATTGCTTCACCTAACACAGATAGAACAGCACATATGTTTATAATCATTTCCACAATAAAATACAAAACTCAAAATAAAAGAGCTCTTCCCAAAAAAAAAGAAGTCAATCTTGGAATTCAGTCATGAGCAACATTGCTACCCGGGCAGTGAAATGTTTTAGATTTTATCTGCAATCCTATAGGAATTTTCCAGTTGGTGAAGGTTCCTGTGTGTGACCTCAGCCAGCCACACCGCTTACACCTGTCCACCGTCCATAAAGGCTCGCCATCACGTCAAGAAACCAGAGTCACTATAAAACCAAACCACACAGAATGCAAAAGTATATTATGTTTCAATTTCTGTCCTTATGAAACCTTGTAACTATCTAGCTCAAGCAGCACTACTATTACTCATCCAACTGTTTAGGACAACTTCATCATAAAATAATTTACATGTTTTCTTATTCAGATTTTAGCTGTCAGCTTTAAATTGTAGTGTAAAGTTTTCAACAATGTACTCAATGAAGTTACAGTTTTAACAATAATTTAACGACTTGTGAATTAACCATATTATCAAAACTTGATCTCTATCATCACACTCAAAACACTCCTTCCTTTTAATGTGTGCAGATGTGTATACAAATTATTTTCTTTATCAACTTTCTACACTACTTGTTCTTTTTCTTAACTAAAACTAAGATATAGTTGTATTTAATATGGCTTACAAACGTGAATAGTTGGTATTTTAACCAAAACAAAACCATTCAGCGTGCAGACTGACTGTGGCTATAATGCTAACGATTCCATTGGAAAAGATAGAAGTTAGAGTTAGCCGCTAGCGCTACCATAACCCGTCCTGTGGAGTACAACCAAACATTCAAAGGACTGAAAAGTCCGACAAACTCCTGATTGGTTTATCTGAAGGTGCAGATCAGTTATCAGTGTGAAATAACTCAACTTTCACTCACCTCATCACGTTCCAGCCTGTTTACAGTATATCATCAGTATCATATCCAACAAAAAGACGTTTTTTTAGCTCCCGCTCAAAGAAGAAGCGCGTGCTTCAAAATGAACGTGCAAATGCACAGCTCAAGTGTTTGAGAAGTGTTACCCTGAACTCTAGTGGACACTCTCGGTACTACAGTTCATACAACACAAACCTCACGTGCTGTAAATTTGCTTCATATGTTAAAGATGTGATATGGAACTTGAACAGAATAACACAGCCTTCAGCCATCTGGGTGCCAGGCTCATTAACCCCCGCAAGCGCGTTCCGATGCTCAGGTCGATTAATATTCCTCACCAAACCGACTCGGAGCCCCGAGCAGGACAATAAAATATCATGAGTTCAGTTCACTAATCATGCTCTCCAGTCCCGCTGATCACACACTGACTCTGATAAAAGCAGCTCCTACCTGTTTGAAGCTCAGTCATCGATTCAGTCCGTAGCAAAGAGTTCATAGTTGTCCCACGGCTCCAAAACTTCCTGCAGTCCCTCTTAAGATCCTCTGTCCCCCCCACACACCATCCTGCACGCCTCACTTATCCAATAAAATAAAAAAAGCAATAAAATCCTCTGTAGTGTGTCTTCCAGTCAAACAAGTGGCCTGAAGCTCCTCCACTTCACCAACATGTAGCTACGTGTTAGCTAGCAGCTAATGAAAACGTTTCCACACAGAACCTGCTAAGTCACATGTTGGGTAACGCTCTATGGCAAGTAAATAATGTATATAATCACCACATGTCCCCGGTGCTTCCAGCTGCTTGACCTGCAGACTCCACAGTACCAGCCTCACTGTGCTGGATTATTTACGGTATTAGACAACCCAAAATGGTGCCCGCTGCTCTGCCAGCTATTGGCTGGTAGATGTTAACAAAATGTCAACCTCGTGCTGCTAAATATATATATTTTTTTATAATATTTTACTTAAAATATAATTTTTAAAGGAAATGCTGTATTTTCAGTCTACAACCCTCTAAACACCCAGTGGAGGCATTATTTTATTATAAATACAGCTTTTAATGAAAATATTGCATATACCACCTTTAATTCTGTTTTTTTGATTGCGTGTATAAAACAGTTTTTAGTGAAGAGTCAGTCTACTGCAATTACCAATAAAATCAATTAAAAATAAATCAGGATAAAATTGATGAAATCCCGAATGGGTGGATGTCCTTTGTAAACAAGTGAGATTTAAATGTCTATTATTCTCACTGAAAAGGGAAAACTTTACAGAAAACTTCTGTAATGAATACTCACTCCACTATGTGAGACAGGGTGACAGGTACAGTTTATATCACATTTCAACAACCACTGAATACCAAAACCAAACTTTTATATAAACATCTATATAAATAATTAAATGGCAACCAGGTGAGGCTGCATGGAAGTCAGTGGGGGTGGTGGTTGGTTTAAAACCACACATGCATAATAATAATAATAATAATAATAATAATACATTTTATATATAATGCACTTTACATTTCAAAGAAATCTCAGAGTGCTACAACATGTACAAATAGCAATACTAACAAATGGACAGGATACATATCAATAAACAATAAAATACAGTAGCACACATAAAAACAGTGAAAAAAGCATATTTAAAACCACCCTAAAAGGCCCTTTTGAACAAAAAGGTTTTAAGGCCTATTTTAAAAGCCTCTACACTCTGGGGAGCCCTCAGGGACTCAGGGAGGGCATTCCAGAGGTGAGGAGCAACTGCCTGAAAGGTCCTGTCTCCCATTGTGGAGAGCTTGGTCCTGGGTTGTGGAGGCAGTGGGTGGAGCGGAGCCTTGAAGTGGTGTGTGGAATAAGGAGCTCGCTCAGGAAGGCCGGGGCTGAACCATGGATCCACTGATATGTCAAGAGGCAGAGTTTATACTGAATTCTGAAATGAACGGGCAGCCAATGGAGAGACCGGAGGACAGGGGTGATGTGGTCGAATTTGCCCCTCCTCCTGCACGCACACATGCACACACCCACATGTTATTGTTATTTAAGTGTGTTTGTCTCTTGGTTAGTCCACTCCACCTCTGGAACCGGATACGGTTACTTGTGTTTTAGAAATAAAGTACATGATACAACAGAAGGAGTAAATTAAACCTCTGCTGTTGTAGAGTAAATATGTGCTGACATAATAAGAGACCCAGACCAACAGTTCTGTCTGTCAAACACATCAGGACAGGACAGGCCCCTCCCAAAAAGAGTGCTGGAGAAGAAGAGGGCTAACATCAGGGAGTGATTTGGTGGGGGGGATTTACCCCCCTCTCCTTTTGATGTCCACCCCTCTGGTCCTTCATTTTTTATGCCGGGGGGGGGGGGTATTTTTGTTCTTCTTTCTCGCCCGACCATACTTGCCAACCCTCCCGAATTTCAATGCTCCTCCTTAAAGTTATAATTGGTAATCCTGTTCAGGAACACTTTTTTTTATACTGGGTGAAAAGGTCCTTCCATACTGAGACTAGTCAATGCATTGTGTATTCATAAAAAGGAGCGAAAAAAATCAGACCTCTCTGAGACTTGCAAGCCTACAATAACTCTGACCAACCACGGTCATCCGCACCGGATGGCGGTGATTGGTCATTTCCAGGAAGAGGAGAGGAACCAATCAGATACCTTGCCTGCACCCCTTCTATCACGCCCTCTCGCTCCTCGCTACTTGTCACGGCTCGCCCCGCTAAACTGCCAAAAAAAAGAAAGTCAGAGGCAGAAAAAGCTGCTACGAGAAAAGCTCTGGATAAAACGAGAGGACAAACGAGAGTCAACATTGGTAAAGCTGAGTACCCTGCTGAGTTCTGCCGGCAGATGCGAGTTCCAAGTTTAGGGGGGGGGGCGCGGCTTGAAGCAAGTCCATGGTGGGAAGGGGGAGGGGTTTAGAGG
>SSNP01000185.1:829023-839328 GCA_006937955.1 Pachypanchax playfairii | reverse complement strand
GGATCAGACTCACGTTCGGGTCACGTGTTCAGGATCAGACTCACGTTCGGGTCACGTGTTCAGGATCAGACTCACGTTCGGGTCACGTGTTCAGGATCAGACTCACGTTCGGGTCACGTGTTCAGGATCAGACTCACGTTCGGGTCACGTGTTCAGGATCAGACTCACGTTCGGGTCACGTGTTCAGGATCAGACTCATGTTCGGGTCACGTGTTCAGGATCAGACTCATGTTCGGGTCACGTGTTCAGGATCTGACTCATGTTCGGGTCACGTGTTCAGGATCAGACTCATGTTCGGGTCACGTGTTCAGGATCAGACTCATGTTCGGGTCACGTGTTCAGGATCAGACTCATGTTCGGGTCACGTGTTCAGGATCAGACTCATGTTCGGGTCACGTGTTCAGGATCAGACTCATGTTCGGGTCACGTGTTCAGGATCAGACTCATGTTCGGGTCACGTGTTCAGGATCAGACTCATGTTCGGGTCACGTGTTCAGGATCCGACTCATGTTCGGGTCACGTGTTCAGGATCAGACTCATGTTCGGGTCACGTGTTCAGGATCAGACTCACGTTCGGGTCACGTGTTCAGGATCAGACTCACGTTCGGGTCACGTGTTCAGGATCAGACTCATGTTCGGGTCACGTGTTCAGGATCAGACTCACTTTCGGGTCACGTGTTCAGGATCAGACTCACGTTCGGGTCACGTGTTCAGGATCAGACTCATGTTCGGGTCACGTGTTCAGGATCAGACTCATGTTTGGAGGTTGTGTGTTTACAGAAGAAATCTACATCCTGGATTTGGATCAAGGAAACTCCAGAGATTTGATCACTGATCATTCTGGTTGCAGCAGCTGATTTATAGTTTCATTTTAATCAATAATATTTATTAGTTTTATAAATAGTGTAAACTGTTTATTAGTTTATTTCACATGAACACAGTGAAATCGTCTCACCTGTTGATGAACGCGTTACAGCTCAGACTCAGATTTTTGGCACCGTTTGTCTCAGGATTTTAAATTCTGATGAAATAGTTTTTATTCGTGTGAAACAAACTCATTAACAGATCAAAGGAGACAGTGTGTGAAAAACAGCTTCAGAGCACAGATTTGGTAATTCCTTTTTTTAGAATCCACCTGCTTGCAGCCTCACTGGAGTCGTGCAGCTGTCAGAAGCAATAAACTAAATGTTCTGTGGGGTTAAAGGTCATCATCATCTTCACTCAAAGCCATGTCAAGCTCCTTGTCTTTGTGCTCGGCACTTTCTGTGACAAATTCTTTCTGCTGCTTCTCCAGCTCGTGCAGCTCCCCCTGCAGGCGTTCCAGGTGCAGCACACGGCGGTTTCTGAGCAGGCGGCGAGGAAAAGGATTCATTTCATTGAAGGCGATGTTGGTCAGCTTCCTGTGTGAGCAAACACAAACAGGAAGTGGTCATCCCGCTGCGGGAAATTTCGGCACTGATCTGCTTTCAAAAACTTTTTCAGCCATCCCGATAAAAACCATCAGGTGATTCATTAAAGGTTTCAGGTGAGATGATGAAGCTGGTTACTGATTTCTGCTTTCAGTGTTTTAGAACACTAAAAGATCTGAACTGTGATCAGAAACACACACTCAGGTTTATATACGTCGGCTAAATGACAGTAGTAGTAGTATATAGTATATGTCAACATTAACACAAGTTTAGTTATTTTAACTGTTTAAAACATGTTTCAGATACAGTTTTAGTATCAGTACGGGCTTAAAGTTCAGACCCTCAGATTTAATTTGAAGAGATTCACGTCCAGATTGGATGGAGGATTTAGGAACTGCAGCTCTTTCATATGTAGCCAGGTCTTTTTCAAGAGACCAACAGTAATTGGACAGGTGTGGACAGATGTGGACGGATGTGGACTGTTCCCTTGTGTAGAAGCCTGAAGTAATGTTGAAGACTGCATACTTGATTTGAACTGTTAAATTTTTATTGGTTTGAAATTATGAAAATTTATGTTTAGAAACATGCAAAATGATTATAATTGTTGTATTTGAGAACTCTTTGAAACATGTTACTCAGATAAGTTGGGGAATGAAGCCACACAGTTTTTAGACCTCCTGCCGTGCCACCTGCTATTTTGTTTTTCTGTAGGACTTAAAGATCGAGCTCATGCATTAGTTTTTGTTACTGTATGTTTCATTTTTACAGTAAATGATAAAATGCAACGTTTGCTCAGAGATTGTTTTTTTCAGGATGAAGAGAGTGGCTAGGTCATGGGAGCGTCACACTGGGTTTCCACTCAATACGAATCTACACCTTGTTTAACCCTTCATCAATTAAGCAGGTAAAAGGTCTGGAGGTGATTCCAGGTGTGTATTTAGAGGATGTTGCTGTGAACCTACAACATGAAATCAAAGGAGCTTCAATGGAAGTGCAACAGAAGAAATCCATCAGAGAGACAGTGGACATGTTCAGAGTAGACAAATTAACAGTTTGGTACATTCTGAGAAACAAAGAACGTCCTGTGAGATCAGGAACTCCAAAAAACCTGTAAAAATCAGCTGAGTTCTGGACCAGCATTCTGTGGACAGATGAGACTAAGATCAACCTGAACCAGAACGATAGAGGAAGACTTAGAACGGCTCATAAAGCACATGTAGTGTAAAACATGGTGGAGGCAGTGTGATGGTGTGGGCGTGGCTGACCTCCACTGGGTCACTAGTGTTTATTGATCATGTGACAGAAGCAGCTGGATGAATTCTGAAGTGTTTAGGGATCGACTTTCTGCTCAGATTCAGACAAATACAGCAAAGCTGATTGGACGATGCTTCACAGTCCAGATGGACAACGACCACAACGACTTTTAAAACCCTTTTAACAAATGACAGATGCTTGACTGAAGGTGCACCTGCTCGTCTGAAGGTGCACCATCTCGTATAAAGGTGCACCTTCTCGTCTGAAGGTGCACCTGCTTGTGTACCTACTTATTTAAAGGTGCACCTGCTTGTGTACCTACTTATTTAAAGGTGCACCTGCTCGTCTGAAGGTGCACCATCTTGTATNCAATGGAAGTGCAACAGAAGAAATCCATCAGAGAGACAGTGGACATGTTCAGAGTAGACAAATTAACAGTTTGGTACATTCTGAGAAACAAAGAACGTCCTGTGAGATCAGGAACTCCAAAAAACCTGTAAAAATCAGCTGAGTTCTGGACCAGCATTCTGTGGACAGATGAGACTAAGATCAACCTGAACCAGAACGATAGAGGAAGACTTAGAACGGCTCATAAAGCACATGTAGTGTAAAACATGGTGGAGGCAGTGTGATGGTGTGGGCGTGGCTGACCTCCACTGGGTCACTAGTGTTTATTGATCATGTGACAGAAGCAGCTGGATGAATTCTGAAGTGTTTAGGGATCGACTTTCTGCTCAGATTCAGACAAATACAGCAAAGCTGATTGGACGATGCTTCACAGTCCAGATGGACAACGACCACAACGACTTTTAAAACCCTTTTAACAAATGACAGATGCTTGACTGAAGGTGCACCTGCTCGTCTGAAGATGCACCTGCTCATCTGAAGGTGCACCTGCTCGTCTGAAGATGCACCATCTCGTATAAAGGTGCACCTGCTCATCTGAAGGTGCACCATCTCGTATAAAGGTGCACCTGCTCATCTGAAGGTGCACCTGCTCGTCTGAAGATGCACCTGCTCATCTGAAGGTGCACCTGCTCGTCTGAAGATGCACCATCTCGTATAAAGGTGCACCTGCTCATCTGAAGGTGCACCTGCTCGTCTGAAGGTGCACCATCTCGTATAAAGGTGCACCTGCTCATCTGAAGGTGCACCTGCTCGTCTGAAGGTGCACCATCTCGTATAAAGGTGCACCTGCTCATCTGAAGGTGCACCTGCTCATCTGAAGGTGCACCTGCTCGTATAAAGGTGCACCTGCTCGTCTGAAGGTGCACCTGCTTGTGTACCTACTTATTTAAAGGTGCACCTGCTCGTCTGAAGGTGCACCTGCTTGTGTACCTACTTATTTAAAGGTGCACCTGCTCGTCTGAAGGTGCACCTGCTTGTGCACCTGCTCATTTGAAGGTGCACCTGCTCGTCTGAAGGTGCACCATCTCGTATAAAGGTGCACCTTCTCGTCTGAAGGTGCACCTGCTTGTGTACCTACTTATTTAAAGGTGCACCTGCTTGTCTGAAGGTGCACATGCTTGTGTACCTACTTATTTAAAGGTGCACCTGCTCATCTGAAGGTGCACCATCTTGTATAAAGGTGCACCTGCTCATCTGAAGGTGCACCTGCTTGTGTACCTACTTATTTAAAGGTGCACCTGCTTGTCTGAAGGTGCACCTGCTTGTGTACCTACTTATTTAAAGGTGCACCTGCTTGTCTGAAGGTGCACATGCTTGTGTACCTACTTATTTAAAGGTGCACCTTCTCGTCTGAAGGTGCACCTGCTTGTGTACCTACTTATTTAAAGGTGCACCTGCTCGTCTGAAGGTGCACCTGCTTGTGCACCTGCTCATTTGAAGGTGCACCTGCTCGTCTGAAGGTGCACCATCTCGTATAAAGGTGCACCTTCTCGTCTGAAGGTGCACCTGCTTGTGTACCTACTTATTTAAAGGTGCACCTGCTTGTCTGAAGGTGCACATGCTTGTGTACCTACTTATTTAAAGGTGCACCTGCTCGTCTGAAGGTGCACCATCTCGTATAAAGGTGCACCTTCTCGTCTGAAGGTGCACCTGCTTGTGTACCTACTTATTTAAAGGTGCACCTGCTTGTCTGAAGGTGCACCTGCTTGTGTACCTACTTATTTAAAGGTGCACCTGCTCGTCTGAAGGTGCACCATCTTGTATAAAGGTGCACCTGCTCATCTGAAGGTGTACCTGCTCGTATATAGGTGTACCTGCTGTCAGAGATGGTCTTGGTGAAGAAGCGCAGATATTGGTAGATCTCCACACTGTCGTTGATCTTCAGAATGTCATCTTCTTTGTATTTGAACNGTCCAGATGGACAACGACCACAACGACTTTTAAAACCCTTTTAACAAATGACAGATGCTTGACTGAAGGTGCACCTGCTCGTCTGAAGGTGCACCATCTCGTATAAAGGTGCACCTGCTCATCTGAAGGTGCACCTGCTCATCTGAAGGTGCACCTGCTCGTATAAAGGTGCACCTGCTCGTCTGAAGGTGCACCTGCTTGTGTACCTACTTATTTAAAGGTGCACCTGCTCGTCTGAAGGTGCACCTGCTTGTGTACCTACTTATTTAAAGGTGCACCTGCTCGTCTGAAGGTGCACCTGCTTGTGCACCTGCTCATTTGAAGGTGCACCTGCTCGTCTGAAGGTGCACCATCTCGTATAAAGGTGCACCTTCTCGTCTGAAGGTGCACCTGCTTGTGTACCTACTTATTTAAAGGTGCACCTGCTTGTCTGAAGGTGCACATGCTTGTGTACCTACTTATTTAAAGGTGCACCTGCTCATCTGAAGGTGCACCATCTTGTATAAAGGTGCACCTGCTCATCTGAAGGTGTACCTGCTTGTGTACCTACTTATTTAAAGGTGCACCTGCTTGTCTGAAGGTGCACATGCTTGTGTACCTACTTATTTAAAGGTGCACCTGCTCATCTGAAGGTGCACCATCTTGTATAAAGGTGCACCTGCTCATCTGAAGGTGCACCTGCTTGTGTACCTACTTATTTAAAGGTGCACCTGCTTGTCTGAAGGTGCACCTGCTTGTGTACCTACTTATTTAAAGGTGCACCTGCTTGTCTGAAGGTGCACATGCTTGTGTACCTACTTATTTAAAGGTGCACCTTCTCGTCTGAAGGTGCACCTGCTTGTGTACCTACTTATTTAAAGGTGCACCTGCTCGTCTGAAGGTGCACCTGCTTGTGCACCTGCTCATTTGAAGGTGCACCTGCTCGTCTGAAGGTGCACCATCTCGTATAAAGGTGCACCTTCTCGTCTGAAGGTGCACCTGCTTGTGTACCTACTTATTTAAAGGTGCACCTGCTTGTCTGAAGGTGCACATGCTTGTGTACCTACTTATTTAAAGGTGCACCTGCTCATCTGAAGGTGCACCATCTTGTATAAAGGTGCACCTGCTCATCTGAAGGTGCACCTGCTTGTGTACCTACTTATTTAAAGGTGCACCTGCTTGTCTGAAGGTGCACCTGCTTGTGTACCTACTTATTTAAAGGTGCACCTGCTTGTCTGAAGGTGCACATGCTTGTGTACCTACTTATTTAAAGGTGCACCTTCTCGTCTGAAGGTGCACCTGCTTGTGTACCTACTTATTTAAAGGTGCACCTGCTCGTCTGAAGGTGCACCTGCTTGTGCACCTGCTCATTTGAAGGTGCACCTGCTCGTCTGAAGGTGCACCATCTCGTATAAAGGTGCACCTTCTCGTCTGAAGGTGCACCTGCTTGTGTACCTACTTATTTAAAGGTGCACCTGCTTGTCTGAAGGTGCACATGCTTGTGTACCTACTTATTTAAAGGTGCACCTGCTCGTCTGAAGGTGCACCATCTCGTATAAAGGTGCACCTTCTCGTCTGAAGGTGCACCTGCTTGTGTACCTACTTATTTAAAGGTGCACCTGCTTGTGTACCTACTTATTTAAAGGTGCACCTGCTCGTCTGAAGGTGCACCATCTTGTATAAAGGTGCACCTGCTCATCTGAAGGTGTACCTGCTCGTATATAGGTGTACCTGCTGTCAGAGATGGTCTTGGTGAAGAAGCGCAGATATTGGTAGATCTCCACACTGTCGTTGATCTTCAGAATGTCATCTTCTTTGTATTTGAACAGAGCCAGAGCATATCTGAAGATCACCTGCAAGACCAAAACATTCCACATGTAAATACACAACCTCACAGCGCTACAACAAACTGTCCATCAGCAGAAGACACCTTCTTCTTCTACTGTTCATAATCTTTACTGTTTAACAGCAATACAGAGATACTGCAGTGTGTGAAATGTTCCATATAATACATGGCTGTTAGTACACAGCAAACAGCTGTTATATAGAATAAAACACACACACACACAGAGAAACATAATAATGATACACAGATGACCAGCCTGCTTATGAAATACAAGAAAACTTTTGGAGTCTAATTGTTTTTATAAGTTTTTCATCACTTGAGATTTTCAACAGCAACAAAATACAATTCTAAATTATGTTCTTTAAAGGTGTGAAATGACGGGATATTTCACCCCATTTCATTCTATAAATTAATATGATGTTTAACGAGGATTATAATTAAGTTAACTATATACAGTATAATTCTTTAGTGGAAAAGGCCAAACTGTTAAAGACAAGTAATATCTGAAGTTTTAATAATATGTTTTCCTGATTCTCCCTTAAATAAAACTTTGTTTACATAAGGTAATAGATAAAGTATCTAATTGGACTCTGATACTGAACTTGATGGCGGCTTGGGTGAGAAGTATCCGTCTTCTCTTCCAAATGAAATTCCTTGTATTGTGCAAATGATACTTGGCCAATAAATCTGATTCTGGTAAATTTGTTTGTACATTTCTTATCCAACATATTAATTCATTTCATTAAAATCAGGCTCTCATGTGGATGTAGATTATTATGTTGAAGATTTTGTGCTAGCAAAGTTAAATTATGCGGGATTAATTTATTATTTACTTTTATCTATATTATCTAAATGCTTCTTCCTGTTCAGGGTCGCAGGGAGCTGGCGTCTCCTGCAGTCTTTGGGTAAGAGGCGGGGGACACCCTGGACAGGTCTCCAGTCCATCGCAGGACCACACAGAGACAAACAACCACTCACACCTAGAGACAATTTAGAGTTGCCAATTAACCTCTTGCATGTTTTTGGACAGTGGGAGGAAACCGGAGTCCCTGGAGGAAACCCACAGGGAGAACATGCAAAGGCCCCAGCCCGGATTCAAACCCAGGACCTTCTCACTGCAATGAAACAGCTCTACCAGCTGCACCACCGTGCAGCCCATCTATATTATTATTGAATGTAAATGTCTCCTAGTCTGAGGTTGTTTTATGTACTATATAAAGATTGTTCCAGTTATAAGGACAATAATAATATAAAAGAACAGTAGAACAGCTTGTTGATGGAATTTCATAACTTTTCTTCTTCTTCAAGCTTTTATTGAGATTTTTCTGGCAAACCATCAACGTTTAGATCACAGAAAAAGAAAAAAGGGGCACCGATAAGAAGCTAACAGAAAGAAAAACCACTACGAGGACAACAACCACATCATGGGACGGTTCAGGTAGGTCCTACTGACTGGCTGTTACAGTAGTGTAGGACCAGAAACGTGTCCATGTCCATGATGTAGTACTCGTCCTGCTGTTTGTGAGGTCATTGTACCATCATGTTGATTCTTTAATCTAAGGAATTTTAGGAGTTCTCCAGGGTTTAAGGAGAATCCTGGTAGCTACTAAAATCCAGACCATCATAACTGAGAATTTTTCTCCTGATAGATTTTGTATCTGATAAAGATGGAGACAAAACAACTGAGAAAATATAGTAAATTTCTACCTCAGGAGGCAAAGCCGTCTCACCGGCCTCAGCAGACATGTTAGACAGTGTTTCTTAGTCCAGGTCCTGGGGATCCACTGACCATCATGGTTTTTTTATTGTTCTGTGATTCAACACAACTGATTTAATCTGCTGATTAGCAGGTTCATTTAACAACATAAAACATGCAGGACAGTGGGACAGAGGACCAGGACTGAGACCGGGACCAGGACCAGGACTGAGACCGGGACCAGGACCAGGACTGAGACCGGGAGCCGAGACCAGGACCAGGACCAGAACTGAGACCAGGACCGGGACCAGGACTGGGACCGGGACCAGAACTGAGACCAGGACCAGGGCCGGGACCAGGACCAGGACTGAGACCGGGGCCAGGACCAGGACTGAGACCAGCATCGGGACCCGGGCCGGGGCCAGGACCAGGACTGAGACCGGGACCAGGACCAGGACTGAGACCGGGAGCCGAGACCAGGACCAGGACCAGGACCAGAACTGAGACCAGGACCGGGACCAGGACTGGGACCGGGCCCAGAACTGAGACCAGGACCAGGGCCGGGACCAGGACCAGGACTGAGACCGGGGCCAGGACCAGGACCAGGACCAGGACCAGGACCAGGAAGAGGACCAGGACCAGGACCGGGACTGGGACCAGAACTGAGACCAGGACCAGGGCCGGGACCAGGACCAGGACCAGGACTGGGACCGGGACCGGGGCCAGGACCAGGACCAGGACCGGGACTGAGACCGGGACCAGGACCAGGACCAGGACCAGGAAGAGGACCAGGACCAGGGCCGGGGCCAGGACCAGGACTGAGACCGGGACCAGGACCAGGACTGAGACCGGGACCAGAACTGAGACCAGGACCAGGGCCGGGACCAGGACCAGGACCAGGACCAGGACCAGGACTGAGACCGGGACCAGGACCAGGACCAGGAAGAGGACCAGGACCAGGGCCGGGGCCAGGACCAGGACTGGGACCGGGACCGGGGCCAGGACCAGGACCAGGACCGGGACTGAGACCGGGACCAGGACCAGGACCAGGACCAGGAAAAGGACAAGGACCAGAACCAGGACCAGGACCAGGACTGAGACCGGGACCAGGACCAGGACCAGGAAGAGGACCAGGACCAGGGCCGGGGCCAGGACCAGGACTGGGACCGGGACCGGGGCCAGGACCAGGACCAGGACCGGGACTGAGACCGGGACCAGGACCAGGACCAGGAAGAGGACCAGGACCAGGGCCGGGGCCAGGACCAGGACTGAGACCGGGACCAGAACTGAGACCAGGACCAGGGCCGGGACCAGGACCAGGACCAGGACTGAGACCGGGAACGGGGCCAGGACCAGGACCAGGACTGAGACCGGGACCAGGACCAGGACCAGGAAGAGGACCAGGACCAGGGCCGGGACCAGGACCAGGACTGAGACCGGGACCGGGGCCAGGACCAGGACCAGGACCGGGACCGGGACCAGGACCAGGACCAGGACCAGGACCAGGACCAGGAAGAGGACCAGGACCAGGGCCGGGGCCAGGACCAGGACTGAGACCGGGACCAGAACTGAGACCAGGACCAGGGCCGGGACCAGGACCAGGACCAGGACTGAGACCGGGACCAGGACCAGGACCAGGAAGAGGACCAGGACCAGGGCCGGGGCCAGGACCAGGACTGGGACCGGGACCGGGGCCAGGACCAGGACCAGGACTGAGACCGGGACCAGGACCAGGACCAGGAAGAGGACCAGGACCAGGACCAGGACCGGGACCAGAACTGAGACCAGGACCAGGGCTGGGG
>SSNP01000185.1:821523-826523 GCA_006937955.1 Pachypanchax playfairii | reverse complement strand
CACCGGCCACTTTAGGCATGTACACATGGTCAAGACAATCTCCTGCAGTTCAAACCGAGCATCAGTATGGGGAAGAAAGGTGATTTGAGTGACTTTGAACGTGGCATGGTTGTTGGTGCCAGAATGGCTGGTCTGAGTATTTCAGAAACTGCTGATCTACTGGGATTTTCACACAACCATCTCTAGGGTTTACAGAGAATGGTCCGAAAAAGAAAAAATATCCAGTGAGCGGCAGTTCTGTGGGCGGAAATGCCTTGTTGATGCCAGAGGTCAGAGGAGAATGGCCAGACTGGTTCGAGCTGATAGAAAGGCAACAGTGACTCAAATAACCACTCGTTACAACCAAGGTAGGCAGAAGAGCATCTCTGAACGCACAGTACGTCCAACTTTGAGGCAGATGGGCTACAGCAGCAGAAGACCACGCCGGGTGCCACTCCTTTCAGCTAAGAACAGGAAACTGAGGCTACAATTTGCACAAGCTCATCGAAATTGGACAATAGAAGATTGGAAAAACGTTGCGTGGTCTGATGAGTCTCGATTTCTGCTGCGACATTCGGATGGTAGGGTCAGAATTTGGCGTCAACAACATGAAAGCATGGATCCATCCTGCCTTGTATCAACGGTTCAGGCTGGTGGTGGTGGTGTAATGGTGTGGGGAATATTTTCTTGGCACTCTTTGGGCCCCTTGGTACCAATTGAGCATCGTTACAATGCCACAGCCTACCTGAGTATTGTTGCTGACCATGTCCATCCCTTTATGACCACAATGTACCCAACTTCTGATGGCTACTTTCAGCAGGATAATGCGCCATGTCATAAAGCTGGAATCATCTCGGACTGGTTTCTTGAACATGACAATGAGTTCACTGTACTCAAATGGCCTCCACAGTCACCAGATCTCAATCCAATAGAACATCTTTGGGATGTGGTGGAACGGGAGATTCACATCATGGATGTGCAGCCGACAAATCTGCGCCAACTGTGTGATGCCATCATGTCAATATGGACCAAACTCTCTGAGGAATGCTTCCAGCACCTTGTTGAATCTATGCCACGAAGAATTGAGGCAGTTCTGAAGGCAAAAGGGGGTCCAACCCGTTACTAGCATGGTGTACCTAATAAAGTGGCCGGTGGGTGTCGTCTCTCCAATGCATCCTGGGTCTTCCCCTGGGCCTCCTCCCAGTGGGACATGCCCAGAACACCTCCCTATGGAGGCGTCCAGGAGGCAGCAGCAGCTACTCTAAGTCTCTCCTGGATGACCGAGTTTTTCACTCTGTCTCTAAGCAAGAGTCCAGAGACTCTGCAGAGAAAACGCTTGTATCCACGATCTTGTTCTTTCGGTCACTACTTAAAGCTCGTGACCATAGGTGAGGGTAGATCGACTGGTGAATTGAGAGCTTTGTTTTTTGGTCCAGTTCCTTCACCAAGACAGACTGGTGCAGCGCCAGCATCCCTGCTGAAGCTGCACCAATCCACCTGTCAATCTCACGCTCCAGTTTTCCCTCATTCATGAACAAGAACCCAAGATACTTAAACTCCTCCACTTGAGGAAGGACCTCATCCCAACCCGGAGAGAGCACTCTACCCATTTCCAGCTCAAATGGCGTGTACTTGTATAGCGCTTTACTCAAGTCCCCCAAAGCTATTCACACTACAGTCAGTCATTCATCCATTCACACACACACTCACACGTTTGGTGATGAACTACACACATGTTGTAGCCACAGCTGTCCTGGAACACACACTGACAGAGGCGAGGCTGCCAGACACCACCGAACCCTCCGACCACAAGACCATAGTCTCGGATTTGAAGGTACTGATCTTCATCCTGGCAGCTTCGCACTCGACTGCATATCACTACAGTGAAAGTTGGAGATCACTTTCTGATGCAGCTATCAGAACCACATCTTCTTCAAAGGGCAATCCTGAAAGCCTCCAAACCAGATCCCTTCAACATCTCGGCTGCAACTCCATAAAGGTTATGAACAGAATCGGTAACAAAGGACAACCTTGGTGGAGTGCAACTCTCACCGGAAATGAATTTGAATACAATAAATACTTTTTTGATCCTTTTGGGGAAATGACTTCTCTACATTTGACCCGCCCTGAGGCGCAGTGGGCTGCCGTCTGTACAGCTGGGGCCTGGTATCGAACTGTTCACCTCCTGAGCAGTGGATGACCTCCTTCACATGAAGCCTTGGCCACCTCTGCTCACTTTCCCACATCCTACTGCAGGTCATGAAAAAAAAAGAGTAGAAGTTCCACCTGTTCAATGTTCGAACCTGTCCGAGCTGAGCTTGACAACAGGCTTCAGCTCTCCTCTCAGAGCATCTTCAATCATCTTCTGAACGACCTCCTGCAGCTCTGGATTCAGAGACTTGGTCTCCTGCAGCTTCCGCAGGATGCCCAGGTAACGGCTCTCCACCTGACAGTTGGTGGCCTCCAGGTAGGCACACTGCAGCAGGTCAGAGAGCAGGAGACAGACACATTGTTAAGAACTGATTCCTATCAGTTTTTATCTGAACCGTGTTCCAGTCAGACCCACCTTCATCATCAGGCTCCTCTCCTGCTCGGAGCTCTTCCTCCACAGTTTCGTCAGCTGGTAGATCTCAGAATTTAGAAACTTGTTTTGCATCTTGTAAGCCTCGATGTCATCCTGGCAGCAGGAAACAAGCGCTGTCAGAACACACAGCTGGAAACAGCTGCATCAAAGACGTCTCTTCAGACTGGACCATATAATAATAATAATAATAATAAACTTTATTTATATAGCACCTTTCACAGATAAAAATCACAAAGTGCTTCACAATTTCAATAAAACAGCATAAACAGTAAAAAGATAAAAAGTATAATAATCACACCAAAAGTCCAGTCAACCAAAAGCCCAAATAAAAGTGTCTTCAGCTGCCTTTTAAAAGAATCAACAGTGTCAGCCTCACGAAGGGGCAAAGGTAGGGCATTCCACAGATTTGGAGCCACGGCCTGAAAGGATCCATCTCCTCTGGTTTTAAAACGAGTTTTTGGAACCATGAGGAGGTTCTGGTCTGAAGATCGGAGCGAGCAACCACATATGTACGAGTGAAGGAGATCACAAATATATTTTGGAGCCTGCCCATGCACGGCTCTGAAGGTCAAAACGAGAATTTTAAAATCAATTCGAAATTTAATGGGAAGCCAGTGCAGAGAAGACAACACTGGCGTGATATGTACGACACTCATCCTGACCTGCAAACCTTATTCTACTAATCAACCACCAACACAGAAAACTCTTTTATCTGGATCAGAACCAACTCCAAATACTACCTGTAGGTCCCCCATCGCCAGGAGAGCAGAACCCTGACACACCCGAGTACTACAACCTCACCTGGGAGTACTGCAGAGACACACCCGAGTACTACAACCTCACCTCGGAGTACTGCAGAGACACACCCGAGTACTACAACCTCACCTGGGAGTACTGCAGAGACACACCCGAGTACTACAACCTCACCTCGGAGTACTGCAGAGACACACCCGAGTACTACAACCTCACCTCGGAGTACTGCAGAGACGCACCCGAGTACTACAACCTCACCTCGGAGTACTGCAGAGACGCACCCGAGTACTACAACCTCACCTCGGAGTACTGCAGAGACACACCCGAGTACTACAACCTCACCTCGGAGTACTGCAGAGACGCACCCGAGTACTACAACCTCACCTCGGAGTACTGCAGAGATGCACCCGAGTACTACAACCTCACCTCGGAGTACTGCAGAGACACATTAGAGTACTACTGGTGCTCAGACTGCAGCTCCATGCTGAAGAGGTTTTAAGATCCAATCCAACTTTATTCACAAGCACTTTAAAACAACCAGCACTGAGCGCTGTACATTATATATATATATAAGAAAACAGTTCTGTCTAATAAATAACACTAGAACATAAAATAAACCAAATTAAAATGAGCTAAAAGAAACATCACATGACGTCAGCAGCCTGAGAGAAGAGATGAAGACACCTGTCTGATCTCAGATCTGGAAGATGCTGCAGCAAACACACCATCTCCTCTATAACATTCAGGAGCAGCTGATCAGCTGACCTGAGGGTTGGAGTGTGAGGCTGTAGGAGCTCAGACAGGTAGGATGGGACACGCCCATTAAAAACTTTATAAGCAAATAAAAGAACTTTAAAATAAATCCTAAAAGAAACGAGCAGCCAATGAAATGAATGTTAAATAAGGGTAATATGATTTACTAGTTCTAGTTAAGAGACGAGCAGCAGCATGTTGAACCCTCTGTAACTGATTGATGGATGAAGCACTGATCCAAACATAAAGTTATTATAATAATCCAGCTGTTTAACAAAGGTGTGAATTACTGTCTCAACATGCTGCTGTGGAAGGATTCACTTTATTTTTACCAGCTGCCTTATTGAAAGAAACTTGACTTAGTAACTGCTTTTATCTGGAGTCAAGTTTAAATTCAACATCCAGCTGTAGGCTGCACAGTTTGATGATTAACAGGATTCTAATACTATAGAGTACTGCAGGAATATCTCAAAGTACTACAAGAATAACTCTGGTTACTAAAATATTACCTTCATGTACTACAGGAATATTACAAATAACTAAAGGAATGCATTACCTTTAGGTTCTCAATCTGCTGTTGAAGCTGCTTGAAGGTCTGAGAGTTCTGACCTCCACTGGAGGCGGGGTCAGTGCATCGCGGCTCAGACAGACAGGAGGTCACCTTGTCAGACAGTTTTATGATCACCTGACAGGAAACAGGAAGTGCAATGAAAAGAAACAGGCAAACAAAAATCCCCAAAAAGATCCAGAACAAAACAACAATGATGTGAATCAGATAACCTTCATGCAGCTGTCTGTAACGTCTGAAGGAGAACTCACCTTGTTCATCACATGCTCTGCTTGACCTTTCACCTACACTTCATCCTCACCTGCTGCTTGGCCTTGTTCTTCTCCATCAGGATTCTAATGTTCTCCTGCAGCTCAGCCAGCT
>SSNP01000185.1:811523-814023 GCA_006937955.1 Pachypanchax playfairii | reverse complement strand
TCATCATCATCATGTTCATCATCATCATGTTCATCATCATCACCATCATCGTCATCATCACCATCACCATCACCATCATCATCTTCATCATCACCATCATCATCACCATCACCATCATCATCTTCATCATCACCATCACCATCATCATCACCATCACCATTATCATCATCATCTTCATCATCATGTTCATCACCCCCATCATCATCATGTTCATCATCATGCTCATCATCACCATCATCACCATCTTCACCATCACTATCATCATGTTCATCATCATCATGTTCATCACCATCACCATCATCATGTTCATCACCCCCATCATCATCATGTTCATCATCATGTTCATCATCACCATCACCATCATCATCATCATGTTCATCATCACCATCACCATCATCATCATCATCATCTTCTTCACCATCATCCTCATCATGTTCACCACCATCACCATCATCATGTTCATCATCACCATCATTATCTTCATCATCATCATGTTCATCACCATCATAATCATCATGTTCATCATGTTCATCATCACAATCACCATCACCATCATCATGTTCATCACCATCACCATCATCATCATCATCATCTTCTTCATCATCGCCATCATCATCATCATCATCATCTTCTTCACCATCATCATCATGTTCATCATCATGTTCATCATCACCATCATCATCTTCATCATCATCATGTTCATCATCATCATCATCATCATGTTCATCACCACCATCATCATCATGTTCATCATCCATCATCTTGTTCATCACCATCACCATCATCATCATCATCATCATCTTCTTCATCATCACCATTATCATCATGTTCATCATCATCATCATCATCATGTTCATCATCATCATGTTCATCATCATCACCATCATCGTCATCATCACCATCACCATCATCATCTTCATCATCACCATCACCATCATCATCACCATCATTATCATCATCATCATGTTCATCATCATCATGTTCATCATCATCATGTTCATCATCATCACCATCATCGTCATCATCAACATCACCATCATCATCTTCATCATCACCATCACCATCATCATCACCATCATTATCATCATCATCATGATCATCATCATCATGTTCATCATCATGTTCATCATCATCATCATCATCATGTTCATCACCATCACCATCATGTTCATCACCATCACCATCTTCATCATCATCTTCATCATCATCATGTTCATCATCATCATCATCGTGTTCATCATCATCATGTTCACCACTACCACATTCATATCCTGCTATGTTGTGGAAAAGGAGTGAGGTGAGTGTGTGCTGATCAGTTATGGATCACTTTGATCACCTTCTGAGCTTTGACCTCCTTCATCAGCATCTGTTTCTCCTGCTGCAGGTGAGATGTCCACTCTGAAGACGACTTGTCTCTGCGGCACTCTGGTATGGGGGAAGAGCTGCAAGACTTGACTCCCCTGCTGTGACTGTCCAGTGGTGATGGCGAGTCCCTGTCCTTAATCGGCGACACATGACATGCTGAATCAGCCAATGGGAGAGGAGGGGGTGGGACCTCGATGGAAGTTTCTGTTGATGATGAATAGCATGGTACAGTATAGCACTTGGAGTGGTGATGTGTAGTACCTGGTGTGGTACAGTATATACCTGATATGGTGTCTGCAGAGCTGTTGGACATCCATCCTGTCATTTCTGAGTGAAACACGCTCTGACTCACCTCCTGAGATGTTCTCTTCTTCAGACTGTGGACTGAGTTTCTGTTCACACAAAAGTCCAACTCTGTTTTCAGTTGACTGGCAGCAGAACAACAATGTAAGACATGGTGTCTTTGTGATGACTCACTGGATCTGGATCAGCGGGTGTTTGATGGACATATTGGTGATCGGCATTCGTTGCATTGGTGCGTTAGCCGCCTCCTCCCCCACCAGACCCAGAGGACTCTTCAACATGGGCAGAAACTCATCTGGGGGGAGAAACCAACATCATGTCTCACTGATAGGATTAACACATTCCCATTGTCCCAACAAATACTGATTAGTAGTAGATTAAATGATTTTTTTGCTGTGTTTTATTTCACATTGTTCTCTTATGAGTTATCTTTTTCTAATTTTTTCAGTAGTTTCATGTATATATTTATCTCTCTCTGTGTGTCTTTCTCTGCCATGCTGCTATAGTCTCAGACTGCTGGAGGTTCTCCTGATCCATCCCTTTAGTTATGCTGCTATAGTCTCAGACTGCTGGAGGTTCTCCTGATCCATCCCTTTAGTTATGCTGCTATAGTCTCAGACTGCTGGAGGTTCTCCTGATCCATCCCTTTAGTTATGCTGCTATAGTTTCAGAATGCTGGAGGTTCTGCTGATCCATCCCTTTAGTTATGCTGCTATAGTCTCAGACTGCTGGAGGATCTACTGGTCCATCCCTTTAGTTATGCTGCTATAGTCTCAGACTACTGGAGGTTCTCCTGATCCATTCCTTTAGTTATGCTGCTATAGTCTCAGTC